>VJMY01000453.1:0-62441 GCA_009869795.1 Neelides sp. FZ-2019 | reverse complement strand
GATACAGAGAAATTGTGTGTATTTAGATATGGCCAAAAGTTCCCCTTCGAGGCATACTGAGACAAACCATTTTCCCTTAGGCTTGGATTATACCTATAGTCAAAAAAATGCATAATTGGAATTTGTTCAATTAAGGCACCTTGATGAGACAAAGATGGCATTGGAAAGAGAGCGGAAGTTCGTCTTCTTCCACCGGGGGAATGAGACAGATCCCGTGGAATGTGGCCGAGCACGAGGAGCAGCTCACGGTCTCCCCGCCTTCCCCGCAAGATTCGCAAATCTCTTTGTGTAAGATCTTGGGCTTTCGTCCTGCAGACAGCTTTTTCTCAACGAACCCCGAGGGCCCCACCGCGTTGTTAATTTGCTACAAATAATTTTGGAAAAAAATCACGCGTGTTCAATCCATTACGAAAAATGTAAAATTCTTTAAAATAAATATGAAATGGAGAATTACAGGCATGAGGCCGTGCTCGATATTATGGGCGCTGCAGCTTGACCTCCTATTACTCTTGGCTGATGGCCCAGGCTTGGGCATCTTGGTTGACCTGCGACAGCCGCTCAAGGGTGGTTAGACTTCAAGCCTTTAAATTGAATTGAAATGTAAAGAATCTCCATTGTAAAGTCAGAGTTTAGAGTAAATTGAGATTCGTTTATGATTAGTTCAAATACAATTGGCTCTCAAGAGAGAAAAGTTTAACCTACTTGTGAATTAATTGAAATTAGCTTATCGAAGTTAATGAGCTTTACAACACACAGGCAGATTCTGCCTGGCAGAGGCTTGAGAGACGAAAGGATTCTCCTCTTCTTTCGTCGGGTCTTCGGAGCTCTAAGTGCCTTCAGCCACTCACAGACTTCATTCTCATGTGAGGGAAATATGAAATAGTATTTTTTAACCCGCGATTCCTCCGCGGATTCTTTCGCGTCTCCTTCGGGTCAAGAGGCTCAAAAGCCCAGGATTTTCATATGGTTAATTAAAATGCTTGTGGGAGGTCTCGGGTCGCAAAGGTTCTCAACCCATTCTGGCCTTTTACTAATTGTAATTCAATTATTTCTATCCTGAAGAGAATTGACAAGAACAGGACAAGAGCGGGAAGAAAGAGCGAAATTCAGCCTCCTATACTTACCCTAACTCACAGTCACTTTAATAAAGTAAATAAAGTTTAATATAAATATTTTTAAAGTATAAAAAAATTCTCTTTAAATTAATCTCTTAATACCTCTACATTTCTTGTTTTTCATAATTGTCTAATTACAATTTCTTCTTTAATAATGATATCAATGAGAATAAAAATGAATTCAATTACTTTACTTTAAATTCAATTTCTTAAAAAGTTTTATAAAGTTTCTTCTCT
Organism: Neelides sp. FZ-2019; assembly: GCA_009869795.1. Taxonomy (NCBI): domain Eukaryota; kingdom Metazoa; phylum Arthropoda; class Collembola; order Neelipleona; family Neelidae; genus Neelides; species Neelides sp. FZ-2019. The sequence continues at coordinate 61,089 of VJMY01000453.1, read as the reverse complement.
GTAAAAATGTATTTCTCATTTCATTCATATTGCATTGAATCATTGAAAAAGCAATATTATAAAAATGGATTGTGCATCTTGTTAACTATGGAAAAAAATAAAACGACTTTAACTCATTCAACTTTAATGATGACAGCGTTGAATACAAATAAGATTATACAAATGTTCGATAATAAATAAAGAAAAACAATGTGTTGGCTTTAGTAGAGCTTAAAATTTCATTAAAAAGGGGTTACAAATAGGATTCTAATTAAAATATTAGACTCCAATGGCATGATTGATTCAAATAAAATAATTCAAATGGCAATTAAAACTAATTAGAGCTTGATTGAAACACCAGGTCAACCTGCCAATGAGCTCTATTCAACAGACCAACATTCTCTAAATTTTCAAAAACTGCTAAACTACATAATATTTATAATTTTTAAACAAGTAAAACTATAACATACACACTACAATAAGCAAAGGTGTAATATATGTCTAATCAAAAGGTATAAAGACTCATTGGATTATATATCATTCATATAATTAGTTATAAAGGATAGGAAAGAGAAAAACAATAGGTATAATTTGACCCATGATCATCATCTAATTATATAAGCAAAGAAGGAGTAAATCCTAATAAATCATAATTAATAAATAACAACACCGACGAATCATGATGCATTGATTGAATTAGCACCGAGGTCCAGAGACTTTGAAAGCTTTGTTTCCATTGTTGTGGCCGTTGTGAGTACCGGGTTTGTTCCACATGTTGGCCATGCGGTTCATTCCTGTCCCACTGGGACGATTCATCCCGCGATTCCCACGCGGCTCCGGGGAGCAGAGTGCAGACGTCGAGACACGCTGTTGCTCCTTCTCGTTCCGTGTCAACGGCTTGTGGTTCCGACGATCGCCCTTGTGATCCGCCTTGAAACAGCTCTTGCAAAAGTAGCGGAAGCAAGCAAAGTCCCGACAAAAGTACGGCCCTTGTTGGAGGTTACACATGGAACAAGGCGCGTCTTCCAAATAAGGATCCACTTGGACCTACAAAACCAGCCATTAACTAAAATACAGAATATACACTAGATACTTATTATACGCTTTGGTCATATATGAGGAATAAAAGTTATTCAACCATTAAAATACAATCTATACAAATTATCATTGAGCTGCTCATCAAATTGATCATGTGTTTTTTTAGAGCATTTACCTTTTTGTTCACCTTGCCAGCTTTAATCTCCACAAAAGCGGCTGAGACGGCCCTCAAGAAAGACTTCTCATTCCCAAACACCACACGACCCGAGCCCATTGGATACTTGAACTTGTCAAGGTCAATTCCTACAAATAAATGATTTATTTTGTTAAATCAAAATTAATCATTCTTTCCTTTGTCCCAAGAATGTTTTAATGCTAAGGCTCATTTCTCTCGACCATTGACTACAGAAAATCCTTGGAGATGCTTTTAGAGGTCGAAGTTCAAGACATTGATTATGAACGAATGGAATACCTGCATAAATGACGCCGTCAAAAAGATCATCCATAACAGTCGCAAGCCCTTCGGCATTCACAACTCCGTGAATTGCTCCGACAAAGATGGTCAACTTCGAGTCCAATTTCGCCGTTTGACACTTGACCTTGCAATTTGAAATCATGTTAAATATTACATTCAAATCTCACTCGTTCATTTATAAAGTTGGAAACTCATAGATAACTCATAACTTCATAACTTTAATCCCACTTACAAAGTTTGAGTCACAAGAAGCCCATGGAATGATTTGAGCATCTTTGACTTTGCCTTTGGTCCCCTTCGGAACCACACGATGATAAAATTCACCGCCCCGGCTGTAATCCTGAGTGCAATTTGCAATCAGACTCTTCACCTGCAATCACATCATCATGATTTATTTGATAATTTATTAAATGCAAAATTAAATGCATAGAACATGCACTTTTGAATAATTTAATGGTTAATTAATTAAATGATCAATAAGGATTCCGCTGAGTTCACCTGCTTCTCAGTCTCAAAGATGATGTAAGTGAAGCCTTTAGGTCTGTTTGGATCATTCTGGTTCCCTGGCCATTGAACGATAATGTTCCCATAAGGTTTGAAAATCTGCTGCAAAGCCGCGTCAGTCAAATCCCATGGTATTCCTCCAACGAAGACTTTGCATGAGTAATTAGAATTACGATGAATCCGCGGTGGAAGCTGTCCACTCCAAGTGAAACTCGGCTTGCAAATTGCTAAAAAAATACTTATTAAGTCTCCTGGCAGATGAGTCAAGGTTAATTATTTTTCGTCACTATGCGTTCAATTATTGTCGATTTTAAGTTCTTTATGCTTAATGATTAATTCGATTAACAATATTGGTTATTTAAAAATAAAATATTTATATATTGGTATGGTTTATTTGAAATAGTTCATTTATTGAGTGCTTTTGGCTTTGTCTATCGTTAAATTTTTTTTAACTCGACCTGTAATTAAGGTGGAATGTGCCATGGATGCATATTTGGTGATAATTGCTACATATTTAAGGGGCAAAGCCTATATTAGGTGAGATGGGTATATTATACATATATATTAAATTATATTATTAAATATATATCAGTTGCTTGTTTATGTATGGGGATTTCTAAATCATGAAAAGCACGCGGTTTACAGGTGGCTCTCAAACTGCTACCTGAGCCTCTAAAGGGTAATTTGAATCTCTTGGCAATGAACAACAATTTTGAGCTTGATTAGTGAGCATAAAAGAAATAAAGGTAGAAATTGAGAAAAAGGTAGAATTGGATTTAGGTCAAGGCACTTAAAAAGCTCACCAGCAGACTCTCGATGAAACATAGCCGCTCTGTCCAAGCTGTCTTTCTTTCCCGATTTGTTCGTCATCGGAGGCGTTGATGAACGCCGTGACGACTGGGCCGTCCCGGTCAAAAACATGAGATGATGACGAAGAAGCGTCAGCAGTTGTTGAATATGAGTCAAACTCCCGTCCATGGACCGGATGTTCTCCAATGCAGTGATGTACTCCAGCGTTTGCTCCATGTCGAGACAAGCCGGGAAGGCCAAAGTGTCCGGGCTTCTCCATCCACTTCCATTGAGGCTGTTTGACGGCTCAGAGCCAAAGGCCCGATTCCCTTGGTTGTAATTCGGAGTGTCGAATCCTCCGCATTCGTTTGAGTTCAATGCTTCGAGCAAGTCTGAGATCTCCGAGAGAGCCAAGTTGCTTGAGAGCTCCGTGGCCGGAGAAGAGTTGTAGGCTGGCGAAGAAACGAAGTTGTATCCATTCTCATCCTCCTCGCCGAAGAACGGCGGTGGCGATGAGACGATGAGCGGGCCGTTATACTTACCCAACAGCCCTTCAGCCGCTCCGTCCTCGTCCTTGTAAATCGGCGACCACGACGGCGACGGTTGGTTGATCGGGCGCGGGCCGTTTTCGCCCTCGTGCCATGTAAAGACCCGCGGAACCGGCGGCTGTCCGCCAAGCCCTGTCTCGTTGTCCGGAAAGAATGAGTTCCGGGCTGGCTTGGGTGAGCTTTCGCAGGGAAACCCCGGAAGTCTTGTTGGCGGAGAGCTCATGGTTTTGCCCGACCCGTGGTTGTGTCGGAGAGTGGCGTCTTTTTTAGACTTGGAAGGGCTCTTGGGCTCCCCGACGGAGCCTCCACCAACATCGCCTCGCCCCCTTTCATTCAAACTTTTCTTCTTGTACGAAGGGAATTTAAATAGCTGTGAATATAAATCCAAATTCATTCTGGAGCCTGGCTATGCAAATGGGCAAATGTGAAGACAATAAGGTCAAGTGAACCAAAGACGAAATCAAAAGACTTCCTTCCACATAGAACGCGTTGGGCTCGCAGTCCGCGCCTTCCTTTTGTTACGAACGTAACTTCCCCATATAGCCACACATACAGTAGCGACAGTATACGTAAGTACATATATGTATTTACTAGCTCTTTAAAACTTCGATATAATGATACTTTTCGTAAAATAAATTATTCAGGTCTTGTGACAACATTTATTTTGTCATTCGATTCATCTCTATGCATTTACCTTTCTACCCTGATGGCATTCCTTCAAGGCATCAAAAACGTAGTACGTGGATTTCTATTCAAAATTCTCATATCTCTGTTATTCTCTATTAGACCTTTTCATTTAAATCCATTCAATCAAGTTTGTCAATAATAGGCTTTTGTTTCATTTAAATCAATAACAAATTTAAAATCATTTGCTAAAGACGTGACATGTATACACTTATAATAAAGGGTATTTCTCTGACATATATTCAGTATCAACGTCCTAGATTATCATCTCTTGAATGTCTCGGATCATATGAACAAAACACGTTTTATTCACATTAATAACAAAATGGATTTTTAGTTGGAAATGTTCAACTGAATAAAATAATGTTTTTCGAGCGAGTGACTTTTAATAGAATTCTATATGAAAAATATCCATGGATTATTCTAAAAACTTCATTTGGGTTGAGTAAAAATATCTGATTATTCATTTTGCATTGGTTATTTCCCTTCAAAAGCCAAATTTTTGATCATTTGGTGAAAGAAACGCTTATATTGAGATTGTGAAAAAGAGATTTTTATTATTATATGTTGTAACATTTCTTTGTTGATTGATGATTTAAGAGAAAGGGAAGTAAGGAATGGGCTTTTTGAGGGGTCAAGTGACATTCAAATTAATGTCAGTCGACTCTTCGATCATCTTCTCAATCACGTATCGCAACATGGTATTCGAGAACGCATCGTCTCTTCGTAATGACAAGGCCTTATGGAAGGCTTCAATGGCCATTTCCGTCCTTCCAGCTACAGCATGAACCAAACCCATTGCAGAATACGTTGAGGCATTTGATGGACACAAAACGAGAGCCTATAGAAATTGTAAATTATCAGTGACCAAAATGCTAAATATACTTTATACTGGGGATTAAATACAGCTAATTAAGATTTAGACCATGCATTAAAAAATTTCTAAAAAACACAGATTAGGGTAATCTGGGACTTACTCTTCGATGATAGAAAATGGCATCCTCCAGTTTCCCCAACTTCCTCGAGCAATGGCCTAAATTGTTATACAAAGGTTCCCATTTCAAGAGCCCTTGTCCATTCCTATCAACTGCCGCGAGGGCTTCTTTGAAAAATATCATGGCGTCCGCATATTGCTTCTCATGGAACTTGACCACGGCCATTTCATGCGTGATGAAGGGATCCTGCGGGGCGATCCTCTTGGCGTCCAAAAGAAATTTCGTGGCCAATTGGGGGTTGTTCGTGAGGCCGCACTCGAGGCCCACGTGGAGCATCGGCAAGTGACATCCTTTCATGAGCTGGGTGGCTTTGAAGTAGGCAGCCATGGCTTGGTCGTGCTCCCGCTCAACGGCAAATGAATGCCCAAAGAGGAGCCAGGCCGGGCCAAAGATCTGGTCCAAATGAAGGGCTTTGTTCAGGTGACGACGCGCCATGTCTTGTTTGCCTATGAGGAAATAATAGGCCCCAACGGAGTACCACCCAATGGCGGACGAAGACATCACGCCCATGAGTTTATGTGCAGTCCGATACAAGTCTGTGGCTCGATTCAACTCGACCAAACAGGCTATATGGACGGGAAGAATCCCCGAGTGGTACGGATCTTCTTCCATGACCTTAAGAAATTCATTTCAATACCAAAACTCATTAAAAACAGAAATTAATTAGAAAATTAGATGAATTAAACAAAGAGTCTATTTCATTACGTGTGAGGTGATGGAAAAGGCTCGTTGGAAGTCACAATTGTAGAACGCTCGCTCTGCTTCGGACGCAAGCATATCCGCATTTTTACTCAATTTCTTTTCCAGAGCCCCTTCGGGTTCGGTTTGAACAACTTCATGTACGGGATATTTTTTGAGCTTTGCACGGTAGAGATGTCGGAGGACCTCGCCATCGCCACAAGGACAATCCTCATAGGCGAGACCCTCAATCAACTCCTTTTCTGCATAAATAGGACATTGAGAAATTAGCAAAAAATAATTTATTACATGCATTTAAAACCAGGTACGAAAATGAGCAAAGAAATGACAATGAGAGAAGGAAGGAAAAAAAGAAAAGGAATTTAAACCTTGGGCGAATGTGAGCATTTGATGTTGTGTTAGAAGATTGAGAGCTTCCGTACAGTAAATGTCCTCGGCGAGAGCAAGGCGATAATTTCTAATGGCAAGCAAAGTGTTCATCTGAGCTTCGTAAATTTTACCCTTTAGTAAATACAATTGCCCATGGATCTGTAAAAATTGGAATTTATTTAACTTAAAAACGTTTTCTTATACATAATATTAAAACTTATTTTTTTAACTTTTATTTTTGTGAAATTAGACTAATGTTAAAGGAGAATTTACGTTATTGGGGAAATCAGAAGGTGTGAATTCACTTTGAGGGATTTTTGTTCCGGGAGGAACATGTGCGTTTTCCAAGTCCAATAAATCCAAGGCTTTGTTGGCTTCTCCAGCTTGGAAAAGAGATTTTGCGGCGAGGAGTCGAAAGAACAAATTGGTCTTCAAATATTAAAAACATTAAATTAATTATTTGACTAAATAGCTAGCAAATAAGCTAAAGATAATTTTATAATTGGGAAATATTTACAAAATCATGTCTCACTCTTTGAAAATTGTGATGGTAAATGACATTTGCTGCTCTTTGAAATTGACCATCAAAGAAGAGACATTGGGCTTTTAAATAAACATCCTCTTGACATCCGTCACTCATCGTCACGAGTTTGTCAGCCCAGTAATTTGCCGTCTCCAAATCTTGCTGTGAGTTAAAATGAATCTTTAGACAATTTATATAAATGCCGACGTTGTATTAACAAATTGATAAAACTACTAAACAAAACATCAACATTTTGGACCAAATGAATTAAATGTGGCTTTTAAATCATTAATTAAACAATGTTAGAGTTAATTTATAAATATTAATTTAATTATAATTATTTATTTGACTCACTTTCCAGACATATCCTTGTATGAGTTTTCTGTAAAAGTTAAATTTATCATCTGAAGATACATTTGGAGGTGAACAATGGGATTGTGATTTAGACGTTTGGCTCGAAGGTTGCTGTTGCCTCATTGTAACTTTCACTAATTACTAGACTAAACTTAAATACGAAAACCTCCAGAAGGACGTTGAAGTAAAATTCAATTTTAGAATCCAAATATATTTATTTGATATGGATTTAATTATTATCTAAAAAGATATTTTATTAATTTTAGCTATTTAGGTAAATTACATTACTATATAAATAACAGTGATTAATATATTTCAAACTTTACATTCAATTGATTTAGTTAAACTTTGAACTGACAATGAGAAATGATGGTAAAATTACGACATTACGACGGCATGAACATGCAAGCAAATATCTCAAATATGCAAACTTCTTGAATTCGAAAGTTTGAATGCGAAGTGAGTGGCAAGATCGCGGAAAATATCCACAAATGAGTATGATGGGGCAAATGAAGATTTAAATGTAATTATATTTTAATTTTTATCTTTATTGTAAGAATTATTTTTAGGAATAATCCATTTCATTGCTTCATATTTTATTCAAATTCATTCAATTCCTAAATGGTCAATGATCTTTCCGAGATCATTTAACCAGCTTATGCTAATCAAAGGACAGGAACCGAGGATACATTCTCCCATATTTCTATCATCCCAACTCATCAGCCTGAACTTATATTGTTAAAAATCATAGAGCTTATCATGTACAGAGTGAATTGATAAAATGTTTAATTGGCTATATTATGTATAAAGGTGCAACCTTCCTCGCCAGTCGCATGGACTAACTAACAATACTTGACATATACATATAACTAGAGTTTTTTTAAAAGCACTCCTCAACTCACAATTGATTCAAACTGACATCACATAAAAGTTATTTTGTTTAAAAGATTAAAACGAGCGCTGTTAGTAAGTAAATCGACATTCAATTAAGAATGCAAAACTTCTAAAAAAATACACAATTATTTCTTAATTAACTATAATTAGCATTTAAGTACAATGCTCTTATCCTTGACACTCTTGTATATTATTGTTAAGTTATTTAAAACTGATTCGTTGCAAAAAGTTCGTTGTTTCGCTCATTATTGATTTTTTTAATATTATGTTTATCGTTAGTATTTAAAAATTCGTAAAAATAATAAAATTCCGTATTTTCTTTGTCATGTAATACACATGCGTTTGCTTGTTACTTCTTGCAAGTTACTGTTTACAAGGATAAAGTTTAAAAGACTTAAAAATAATAATTAAAAGGTACGATTGTCATGTTCATGTTAGTAAGGTACTCTCTATCAAATACCTATATATATATAATTAAAAAATCAATATTATTAAAATACTAAGCCTGTCCTTAGTACAAGAAACGTGAAGAGGAAAAAATCACAAATTTTTAAATATATAAAAATCCGCTCATAAAATTAAAACCGTTTGTTTAACAATGGGAACCTAACCAATAAAAACATATTTAAAAGGTATATTATATAAAAATTAAAAGGAAGGTCTTCAGTCTCGACATGAATAAAATAGTTGAAGGAGTTCTTTTTACGACGTCTCGGGTGGCCATTGAATTTTTTTATGAAACAGTTTTTGTATATTTGATGGACGCGTTTAGTCAAGGCACTTCCTTTCATTCACTTTTCCATCATCGCTATATACTAATTTAGTTAATTAGTAATTACTGAACATTATTGTGGAAGTCTCATCCTTTAAACCTAATTATTAAAAAAAACTATCTGGTTTAAATTTCGAATGTTAAAATGTAAAAAGCGTCTTCCTTTCTATTCTCTCTCGGGTGAATTTGGTGAAAGAAAGGGAGGAAACGCAAGGAAAAATTGGGTCTTTTTTCAAAGATGAGCCGCGACGGTTCCTTTGACGAGGAGGATGTTGAATTTCCCTGTAGCTACGCGTTCTGCAGGCCCTTGAAGAAGGATCGGGGGTTGAAGGTCGTGACCTCCAACTGAGTCCTCAAGTCCTTCACCAGCGTACGACACGAGCGGGGAGATCTCAACAACCATTGGCGGTTCGTACGGCATACAGCATTTTTGGCTACAAAATGAAAAAAAGTTTTTATTACATCACATGCTATATCACATATTGCAGAAAAATAGTTTGAAAAGTATCATTTAATTAAAATACAAATAAATTTTTTTTCAATTTTTGCTATTTTAAAAAGGAACAAGTTAATCAATCCGAGTTGGGTTTATTGAGTGAGTATTGAAAAAATACTTGGCATTTGGATTATTGCAAAGGACGAAATAAGAAAGTTGAGCATTCACAATCAACAAAAATAGTAATTGGTGAATATTCAATAAATGCGTCAAACAATCTTAATGTTATTCAAGACTCTTCCCTGACTCTGTGTTTGTGTTAAATTTCAAACTTACATCTCATTGTTGTTCGTTTCCAATGTGTTGTTATTCATAGGGCTATAAAGAAAAAATAAAAGGCAAATAAATACACAATAACCAAATGGCTCGTTAAACAATGAGTGCGAACGAGGTTCAGAGTCGACATTCGCAAGAAAAACACAAATATTAATAATAACCTCTACTGAGCGAGTGTTTATTAATCAAAAGCATTTTGCAAAGTAACTGCGAAGGAACATAAATATAAAATATAACTCCAAGCCATAATGATAAACGAAAGACAACATACTAAACATGAGCCGCTGGAATAGTACCACTTATAAAAGGGTGTTTTATTCACAATCAGCGGGAATGAATATCACTAATATTTTCGATGTGTTTTCCCTTCTTCTCGACGACCATCTTGCATCTTCTCTTCCACGCAGCAAAGACCGCAAACAAGAAGAGCGAAAGAGCAATAGCCCAACGTGAAAATATTTCAAAGCTAATTTGCAATTAAAAGGAATCGCGATGATTTCCAACGAATGCTCTGACAAATCGACCTGTAAGTATTTAATGTCCAAGCCATTCAAATGTCTCCAGACTAAACAAACAGACGTTGAGATAAGAAAAGTCGAAAGACATTGAAGCTCTAGAATTGCCCAAGCAAACCAAACACTCGAATTTCATTTTTTATGAGAAGATAAAAATGAAAAATTAACATGACGAATCAAAGCAATGAGATACAAAAGTCCCTTTCCGTCATCAAACACTCATTTGAATTAAGATAATTTGGAAAATAATTTACAATTAGTAATTTTCCGTTCATGAGTATCTAAAGTATCTTTTCCCCATTGTGCGTTATAGAAACTTAATCTCTGGAATATTTCAATGAATGTACCTCGGAATGAAGGGAATTGGGCGTCCGGCGTCGTCGACGAGTCTTCCACCAGCCTCTCGCACGTAGCGCGCATGAAGAGAATACAGAGCGTGTCGTGCGGTTTTCGGGGAATCCGTCCCTTCAGCGTTCTTCAGCGGGGAAAACTCGTCCGGTCTCAGGACTTCCCAGACGGCGAATCGCGTCGCGAATTGGAAAACGTCGAAAACAAACTTCTCGAGCTTGATACCATTAGGACGCTCGGGCTTGACGAGGTTTCCGCTAGCGTCTACATAGGGGATTTTCTTCTCGGCCACGTGATGCTTCAGCTCTGTCCCCTCGCGCTGCAAAACCCGATGAAGGAACTCAGTCGTGAAGAAATGATTGCAAATGTTCCCAGCGTTGAACGTCAACTTCCCGTCCACGTTCCTCTTTTGAGCCGTTTTCTCTGTGATCTCTGAGTACTCGACTACTTGGTATTGGCCGTCCACGCGGCAAACGACACCAAGGGCCTCGTAAGGATCCGCCTTTTCAACCACCTGATAAAACAAGGAAATTTAAGTCATTCATAATCAATTTAGTCATCCTCATCGAGTTAGTTAATTCAAGTTAACTAATCGGACTGATTGTGAGTTCAAATTAAATCCCATGAGCTCAAATTAAAAAGAAGCATATTACTGGCAAAATAAATATGTAAAAATAACCTTTGCCCCACAATCGGCTCCTTTGGATAAGCAGTAGCCAATGAAGACAGGATCTGCCATTTTGACAAGGATGTTGTCCACACAGTAGACATGGACATACTCGATTCCACGAGCCATCATGTCATCAAGGATACGCTTCTCCTTCATGGCACGGTACAAGCCGCCATTGCCATCTGAAATGCAAATCCCATTCTATAAAAGATAATTTTATAATTTCCCACATTTGACTCAATGTTGAAGTCTCTTTGGCAACTTGATGTGCCCTGTGGTCCATTGGGGTGACTAAGCATTTATTGTTAGTTCAATTAATTTAATTCATTTAATCAACATTACCTGGAGCCTTTGAAATGGAGTGTTTCTCGGCAAGCATGATCTTCCCATCAAAGTCGAACGTGGGCAACATGCCTTGCTCGAAGACCACGAGGTTTTCGCGACGGAGTCCAAAGTAGGCATGGCGAGCGAAGAAGTCAATGGTGGGTTCCTTGGTGTGCTCCGAGGTCATGATGTACCAAGGAATGGAGCCCCGACGACCCGTGCAAGCCGCCCCCAACTTCTCCAACTTCAGGATCCGTTCTGCTTGCAACTGGTATAGGGTTTTTCCCGACGGCAAACCGACGTCGTACATGCCTTTCGGGTAAGACACCCCCAACCGCGTCCCTTGACCTCCAGCCAGCAACAAGACGGCAACTTTCCCAAGGCCAATCGCCTCAAGTCCTGTAAGATCAAAATGTAAAATGAATGCTATTTTGGTTCTTTGCACATGTGAATTAAATAAATCCCTCTCAATGGATCTTTAACTCGTGTTCATTTCCCTATAATTATCCATTATCCTTAGAGAACTTGGCTAGATCAAGAACTAACCTCGCTCAACCCGTAGTATCACTCGCACTTTCAATAGATACCATTGGGAATAATACAAACACCTTTGTTATCAGATGAGCTCGAAGCTCTTGGATTGCCGCCGTATTTATAAATATGGGAAAGGGAAATTGTTTATTTGTTCACTCAACCCTTTGGGAGTTTAAAATTACACGTCAATGTCATTGTAGAAAGGACTGACCTTTGTTCTCGTAGACCTTGAGGGTTTTTGGATCCGTCCGCACGACGGCCCCGTGAATCTCCGAAGGAATCGCCTCCACCCGATCGTCCAACTTCCCACCACCCCCATTCGACCCACTGAAGAATCGGCTCATCTCGTCCAGCTCCAATCTGACAAACAAGACAATTTCACAATCCTCCCGTCCTACCATTCTCACTTTACACCGCTCCTCCAAAGACTATCAATATACATACATTTTAATCAATCATTTACTCCTCCCTCTTCCCAATATTTGAAACACATTTCTTTCATTTTTTAATTTCTTCATTGGGAAGTGAAGGAGGGAGTGTTCTAGGGGTTATGTAATGACAAAAGAAGGTATGTTTACCCTTGTATTTCATTGATCAGGTTTGTTTTTTCTCGTGGGCCGAGCTGGTCGACAAAGTTCAAAAGATGTTCCTGACCGTGAAGAGCACAGCGAGCCCGGAGGTTCTCGACGTCCATTGCGTTAATTCTGGAAAAAGAATCCTTTCACTCTCGCTGACCCACTTAAACCACTTTACTTTCACTCTTCTGATCCATACGGAGCCCCAAGTGGGGCCTCGTCTCGCTCACATCGCCCAGCCGAGGTGACTCGGTCGCGAGTCTGGACCTTCGGAGGAGCGAGAGCAGAGCCAGGTGGAAATCTCTCGTGCTCAGTGTGTCGAGGGACAGATAACCTATCTAGCTAGGCCTGCGGGCATGTGGAGGGAGACGAGCTTGGTTGGGCAGAAGGAGGACAAGGGGACTTGCCAAAACACGCGGCGGTCAAGTTCAACTCCTTCCAAGACGTCGAGGACGGGATGGTTCGGGGCGAAAGAAGACGCGCTCCTGAGGACGATGCGGATGAGGACAAGGCGCGTGGGGAAGTGAAGGAGTCTTCTGGATGGAAATGGACCTTATCGCTCCCTCATGCATCGTCCTCGTGTTGGTGGTGCTTGGTGGTAGCAGTGGGAGATAGGGAAATGAGGGAGGGGACAGGTGGGAAGGAATTGGACGGGTCAATGAGGAGTCCCAGCTCTCAGACTCCAGAACACCGTTAGGTCCAAGGGAACGTCTCTGTCCATTCAACAACCACCGTCTCATTTCCCTTTCAATCCCGCAATTTCAGACTTTAAACATAAAAACTGGGATTAACTATATCCTATATCAATTGTTGAGTTTTCCTGCCTCGACTCCAAACTAGCCAAATGCATCATGTCAGGTATAGAGATCCTTCCAATATGCAAAAATACGATAGGGAATAGGTACATACAAAGTAAATAAATAGTAATGTTGGTAGTAGCGTAGTAAGTATATATTTCATTCAATGAACCATTTATAAGTAAAGTTTACATTAAATGCCTAGCTTTACTCTAAATGATGAGAAATAGACCTGTTAATATATTTGCAATATTTCGCAAATAATGTATATAATACATGTTAAACATGAATTTTTTATCTACCTTCATGCATGTTTATAATAGATTCATTTTGCAGTATATTAAATGAATAAATATTGAATACGTAATAACATTTTAAGGAGCTTTGGGTCAATGAATTGAAAATCTTCATTTGACTCTGTGGATCAACACACTCAAACTTTTATTTCTATTTTAAAACCAGACGTTGGATAATCTTTCAAATGTTTTTTTCTAAAAATTAAATCATTTAACGATTCATTGGTACTCTTAAGAGGAAAATCCAAACGTTGTCCTAATTGATCTTCATTCCTAATAATGAGCTATTATATGCCTAAATGGAAGTCGAAAGAGGCTTAAAAGCTCAAATACCTCTTTACAGGTAAATGTAAATATCAGCGTGTAATGGCCCAGACCAAAGAGATAAACCAAGACAGGGACATTTCATTAGAATAAATGCGTAATGAGGTTATCAACATGTTTTGATCTCCCATTGAATACATACATTTATCTCATCAAGAACGTCATTTTCAATTATCTTGGTGAGAATAGATTTTAAATCCCCTGACTCCCAAGCTCATTTACACAATCACACACAATCTTCATACTTTATAAAAAATAAATGGTATTTAACAGAGATACGTTCCAAGTGCTCCAAATGACCAAGACAATCAACCACACGTATCTCTAATACCATTACTAGTAATTATCTATTTAGTCACTTTTGATTAAATGACACTCTTATTATTAAATGTGACATTTTACATTTACAACTATGATCAGATTTGGAAAATCTCACCATTTTTTGCTATATAGTATCATGTCACTTCTCTTGAATACTAAATATTAAGGATTGAATGGGACTCAAATGATGTTATTTTCCTCACATCTCTCGTCGCTCTTGGAAATGACTTGGGGTGTCCATAGGATGTGAAGGTGTTAATAGGTGAGTGTTGGAAAGTCAGGGCATTTACCTGGTGCGAAAGACGGTTTCAAATGAGCGTAGTTGTTGTATGAGTGGAGCAAGGTTAAATGGCGTCGTCTTCCATCCTCTCAATCATCCGAACCTCCTCATCTCGATTCCCTATGTGGGGTGAAGAGCGGACGACTTTCGACTTTGGACTCACCAAAGGAAATTTCCATATCTGACCAGAAGCTCTGAAAGAGTTCAAATCCGTTAAAAGGACCACACTTATCTCCACAACGGAGAATTTCATTATTGTACAAATGCCCATATATCCCTATACAATCAAAACCAATATATACAGCATAGGTATATATGAAAAACCGGGACTTTTTGAACTACTTGTTTTCATATATGTGAAATTTATCTGAACAAGTTCATATAAAATAATCCGTTAATGATGTTCAAGATGTTCGAGTGATTCAGTTAGATTGTAAATTAGGAATATGTAATTACAATTAAATCTTTTCACCTGTATATCTATTTACTAGCTCTTCCTTTATCAGATTTGCCACTCGTTATCTCACCCTATAAACTTAATAATAACTCAATTATATTCTTACTAATTAGCCAGAATTTAGCAGGAACTCTTTTTACAATCATAATCATCAGTTGGATCATAAAAAGTCCTGACTCAATGTTAATAACGTAAGTAATAAAAAAACAGGTAATTGTCATTCAATCATTTCCAAGAATTCTCTCGTACTTTTATCAAATTTCACTAGTTGAGTCAAAATGAATAAATGGAAAAGTTTGACCTTTGGGAACGACGAATGTGCATCAATAAATAAATGCTGTTTGTGTCACTCGAAGTGAGCTGTTGGACTATTTGTGCTCAGAATTGAAAGCCAGGATATGCATTATTCTATATGCTCACTTCTCTATTACAAAATAAAGTATATTTTCCTATAGATATGCAAATTGTAAATATTACACACAAAAATGAACAGACAATAGGGAAAACACTCATAATTCACTATTTACCTTATTATATTTACAGGTACCTAATACACAATTCACTCGTCGCCTTTTAGTTGTACGGAATTCACATTTAGGTATAAGTTTTGTGTGTATTTTATTACTATTTATTGTGTGTGCATTTCTGGAATTTGTGACACGAACTTGGTTGAAACTCACAAATACGAAGGTAAACATCCTTATAAAGGTATATGTAATCTATTTACATTGTTAAATAACTTACTTATTTCCCTTTATTTACATTGTCCAGGGCATAAAGAATTTCATAAAATAATTCAAACTATTAAAACTACTTCTTTACAATATCTACTTAGGTACATACTTAAATTTAAAATATCTTACATTTATTCTAGAGCAAATATCCCATTTAATTGCATGTATTAGAAAATTTTCCATTGATTTTTAAAAAAAAAACTAGGTCTGTGAGAATGATCAAATGCATGCAATGAAAATCATATTGTTTAATGTGGCCATATAAACTGATGTTTGAAAAGAGTAATATTTAGATTAGATGATTGGAGAGAGGAGGAATTGAGCATTTTAGTCATTAGCCACAAGATATTTAAACGAGAAAAGCAATTAACAATTGACATTTACACTTCATTAGACATATTGTAAATTAATTTAATTTGAGTGCAAACTCACTGGCGCCTCCGACTTTATTTTATCTCAAATTCCATATATGAATGTGATTCAACAAGCCAATGATCATGTGAGTTGATGAATTCTTAATTGCGTAGTTGGAACACAAGAACTCATAAAAGCCATTAAATATTATTTAAATGAGCAACTCATTTAAATATTCATAAGTGACCAAATGTACACTTAATCCGTGTGTATAGTTTTTAAAAGGAACATACATAAATATATGTGAATCAATGAATCAATCATACACATACATACCTATGCATGAAATATATGTATTTGTATTTTCACTTTACTCTTAATTGTTCCATTAAATCAAGTTTCATCATTAAATTAAATTAAAATTGATTCAATCATTTCATAAGTGTAAAAAATATCACAAATCCGTTCAATTGATTGATCAAAATAATCACTTAATTAGAATTCCAAAATGGTTTTTTAATCAGCTTTTCATCGCGGCATCTCACTCACTCAACACAAAAATTTAATTGGTTAACAATTTTTCCTAATTACCTCCCTACACTTACTTATTAGAAGTAAAAACATACGGTAATGATCCACACATGACGTCATTTTTTTAAATATTCAAATTCGTGAGACTTTTATATAAACATTTTAATTCTAATTGCATTCCAATACTCAAAATCAATTTAATAGCCTAAAGTGAGCTCGTGAGGATGATTGTGTAGTGAAGCTCATTTGCAATCAACTCACGTCAAAATCATGTTAATTATAGTGTAATCTAGACAAGTCTTTTAGACAATCCATCCTGTAGTTATGTTAGTTATATTATATAGATATGTAAACTACTTACTATTTAATTGTATGAATGTATGTATTAGGTATATAAAT
Source organism: Neelides sp. FZ-2019 (assembly GCA_009869795.1). Taxonomy (NCBI): domain Eukaryota; kingdom Metazoa; phylum Arthropoda; class Collembola; order Neelipleona; family Neelidae; genus Neelides; species Neelides sp. FZ-2019. The sequence continues at coordinate 44,235 of VJMY01000453.1, read as the reverse complement.
TAATAATTAAAGTAGCTCTTCATTGTATCATTCATATACGCATCTTGCTAATATTATATTTTGGATATATTATAAATTTATGATCAAGTTCTGTATTCTGTATAATGGGTTAGTCGGTGTGGTGTGGATTTGATAGGAAGAACGTGGTCCTTCCGTCATTCCTGTCCTTGTGGAATGACCAAGAAGGAAGATAAAACCTCTTGAGATCTCCCACTCCAATGGCCACCAGAATTAAGCAAATTCATTGGAATCAAAGCATTTGTTGCCATGGGCGTAGACGGCCTCCTCACGTTTTGGGCGTCGACTTCCCTCATCTCTACCTTAAGATACTTATGAATGCATAGGAATAGATTCTTACAATCCTCTAGTATTGAATGTAAGGAACCTCAGACAACTTCTCACACATTGACCAATTGCTTTTTTGCAAATTAACCTTCTAATCATGCACAAAACCCCTGTATTTCTTAAAGGAAATCACTTTCCAGACAATTATCCCCCAATATAAAAATTATATTTATTACACTTCACAGCATGTAACTATGTTAAAAGCATTAAAGTAATAAAAAAATAAATGTGTGAAACATATATGTTATGTCCGTGTGAATGTAATAAGCATATAGGGTTTTACTGGGGTATGCAGGAATAGGTAAGCGCGGATTAATGAGAAATTGCACAACTTTGTGATGAATTTTAATAATTTCTTAATTACAATTAGTGTATATATGGACATGGAAGACTGTAAATAAAAATTAGATATCTGTTTAACTATGCTAAGATAAATGCACTGTTGGTGCTATGTATTTACTCTCCCAAATATGATGTTATGAAATGGGGATGAATGCGAAACTCTTACGTATGTTTAATAACATGCATGCATATGTGTAGATAATTGGAATTGGAAAGGAACAGTAAAATGAAAGAATCAAATCAAAATCAAATTGACTACCAGGGCGCAATTAAGAATAACGTCAAGAAGAGTGCTAAAGAGGTTAATTGACTATCGAATGACCAAATTTCATCATATGTATTTGAGATAAAAACTCATTGGCAATTATAGAATTGGAGAAATCAATTTATTCACTTCGCATACAGATCAATTATTATTTTAGAAATAAGTGAATTTTGGATCTCATTGGATCATTTACTGAATAACATTAGACTAAAATCAACGTGGTGGTGAATGATAAGTAGTGGTTTAATTGAAATGAGCATACTTACAAAAGGCGTTTTTGATTATTCTTGAAATCCTCTGAAATTCGGTCGTGGACGGTCAGCCATCCTTGAGTTCTTGGATCCGAATTCGGAGCGGTGAATTTACCAGGCCCATGTTTTTCGAACCCTCCAATCCCCTCGCTCACGGATTCTCTGATAAAATCATTAGAATAGGATCAAAGTTATATTTTTGATATTTTGGACATTATTTGTTCCCTAATTAAAAACTAATTAAAAACAAGCCAATTTATAGAGAGACATATGTAGATGTGTGTTCATAAGCATTGTTAATGTCTATTTATTAATCTGGATTAACCTTACTTAAAATATGATCGCTATTTGCATTATCACACTTAGCAATTAAAAAATGAGAAAAAATGCTTCTTCATTCCATATTAATATGAAATCAGTTTGAAAAATGATGTTTGGTTCATTCCGTATTAAAATGAAATTTACTATAGAAAATAAATAACAGTAAGGAAGAGGTTAATGTTAAATTATGGGTTATTTATTTTAGTTTAATATTTATAAAAATAATACTTTGGGTGCATTCAGTAAAGAGTAGAGGTATATCCATATACATTATACATACCTATTTATATACGTGGATATATAATTGAAAAATCATAAATATTGAGGCATTATTATTAACAATATAGGCATGTATTAGTCAAGATATTCAATATTTGTAAACAAATAAATATACATCAGATACCTTCGAGTCTTTTAAATCAAACATTTAATTGGGTATTTGTATTTTATATTGTATGGAGATGTAATTAGAAGTAAGATGAATATTAAAGATGAACGTGGAGGATTGTTGCAAATTGTTGTGTTGAGGCTGGGAGAGATATTTATTGGAAGATATAGAGGGAGGGAAAAAGCAAAGAAAATGTGTCTGACTTGCTAAATTTAAAGCTTATTTACCTTTAAACTCCAATTAATTTTACTCGTCCGCCTTCTCGAATCTTTTTTATTTTATTTACATCCTTCTTCTTTTCCTACTTCCCCTCTTATTTTTTAACGAGATTGGTCTTTCTTCCTGGTCAAAACAACTTTGATCCTTTTAAACAAAAAAATCTCCTTTAAGTGTTCATTTAGCCTCTCTCTCAAGATTACAAAGAATTAAAAATCTAGTGACAAAACCATTGTGAGAATCACAATTTAATACTTTTATTAAGTACAAAAAGGATATTTTAAAAAATGTTAATATTCAACTTGATCTCTCTTCACTTCTTTTACCTCTCTCTATTTAATTGAAACTCCCATGATTGTGAATGTGAACAAGGAAAAGAGAATTATAAATCGGTAAGATAAACCAATGGATATTTTATCTGAGTTTATTTACTCTAGAACTTACTTATTTTTGTAGTTTTTTTTTACTACGATTAGCCAAGTTGTTAGCTGGCTATTTAGCTGTTTGTTTACATATTCATTTGAAATGAAGTATAGTAACTAATATTTTATTTTATCTTATTTAAAGGATATACTGATATACATAATAATTATCATAAATAAATATGAGGTAGTATACCTACATAACTCGTATAGTTATTGAATGATAAAATACGAGCTCAATTAACAAGAAAGTTTCCTTGTAGTTTTCCTTTAACTTCCATCTCTGAATGTTCGAAGGAGATAACTTGGTTTTTAAAGATTCAAAAGAAAAACTTAATTTGGTTTAATTTAAACAGGAAGAAGACAAATCTTAATTGACTTACTAAACTATCCATTACAATGAACATCCGAGGATTCTGCCAGAATGAATTAACAACGCAAAGACCCGAAGAATCAATTTCATCATGATTCCTTTGAATTGTGAACCAGGGCTTGCCAGGACTTTCAATCAAACAATAACTCGACTTGTAAATCATTTCTCATCATGGCCTTCGGAGGTATTTTGTTAATTATTCTTTTTAAAAATTAAATTCTTTGAGACTTTAATTTTATTTCTTAATTCATTTCAAATATATTTTAATTTAATAGGCAAAGTTGAAAATGAACGGAACTTTCGATCCCATTATTACGAGAAAATGGGATTTCGCGTCGTGGAAGAGAAAAAATCGCTAGAAATTCTTTTAAAGGAAAAACCCATCGACCGAGCGAAGCTTATTCAGTTTGCTCTGCGTTTTTCAGTTCCAAATATTCATCGAACTTTGCTTTGGAAGCTTATTCTTGGTATTCTGATTACGATTATTAAAACCTACTCATTTTAATTATACCAAATACGAATGATCATACTTTGTTTAATAACTAATTAATTTGGGTTCAATCAAATCGCCCTTATTAGAAATTTTGCCATTGTATTTGGATCAACATGGGTTCGTTCGTGATCAACGTAAAGAGCAATTTGAAGATCTTCTGCATTACCTCCATTTACTTCAAGTGAGCAGCGGTCATCTCTCAAAGCCTCATCTCTTCGTCCTTATGAAATACTTGGAAGAAGGAACGCTGAAGCTCAACTACAGAACACAAGTAATGTTCAAATGAATCATTAATTTAATTGAATTGCCCGTTTATTGCAAGGTTTATTTAAATACTCATAGCTTGGGACTCGGGACAGCTTGATACTTCTCGCCATCAACGAGGCTCTTTCTGATGCCCTTGATTCGGACGCAGAGGTTTATTGGGTCTCCAAGCAGTTTTTTAATGTAATGAAGTCATTCAGGGCGAATGTGCCCGCATTGATCAACTCAACCTACAAACTCGTTAATAAACATGACGAGGAGCTTTATGGGTAAATAACTAATTTGCTAACCAATTAATTGTTAGTTAGTGAGTTGTGAATTGGTAGTTAAAAATCGAGAGATCTTTTATTATTTTCACAGATATTTAGAAAATAACAAATTGTTTCAAGAGCTTCCACTGCAAGATTGGTATGACAAAGGTTTTGCCGGCCTCCTGCCCTTCAATTCTATTCAAAGGTTCATTTTTCATAGACTTATTTAAGCCAAGAATCCCATTCTTTTGAGCAATTGATTTCAAATACTATTAAATTATCGTTGATGCCGATCTTAATTAATTTAGAGTCTGGGATAAATTGCTGGGTGGTTCGTCACTTGTTATGGTTTACGTGGCCATTTGCCTTTTACTCAAAATGAAGCAACTGGTTCTCAAGTCAAATTCTGTTCACAAAATTCTCGAAGGTGTCAAGCAGGTAATTTAAACTTGTTTTAAAAAATAGTATACCTAATTACGTTAAATTAAAATGAAATAATAGAATAGTTGACAAAATATAAAAAAGCTTATTTGGAGATTCTTTAAATTGTCATTGAGGCTCTGAACATTTTAATTTTCCAGATGAACGAGACGACGGCGGATTTGGTTGTGAACGAAGGAATTGATTGGTGGCAGGCGTCCGGAAGTCAACTTTATCCTGGGCCAAATAGCGAAGTCCACAAGGACCATCGGAACCCCGTGAAATATTTCCCAAAGGCTTATTCTCATCTCACCTCGGTCAGATGAATCCAAAATGTATTCATTTCAAAATGCAAACAAATATATATATTTATTTTCTTTCATGTTCATTTTATTCATAGGTACAGCCTGTCTCATAAGTCGCTTTCGTTTTTTATTATTCAAAAGTGCGTTAATGAGTTATTGAATAGTAAAAAACGGAAGCGACTTACCAGACGGGTCAATAAGTCCGTGCGCTATTGCACAAAGATCCGTCGTTTAATTTCTTTTTCAAATAGTGCACGGACTTATTGACCCATCTGGTATGAGACAGGCTATATTATTCTCATACATTTTCTCATATAAAAAGTATAAATAGCAAATAAAAAATTAATGAACAAACTTTGGAAAAAGCTCCTAACTATGCAATGGTAAATTACTTTAATTATGAACTAAATTAGGCAACAATTTAAGAAAAATTGAAATAAAGCAATTTTGATTTTCTTGACTGACTCAACTTATATTTATAATTACTACCTATCATATATTAATTGATATAATTTGTATTCTTTGGGCTTTGTGAAAGTTGGACTGAGCTAAAGATTTTCAAATGCCTGATGCAAAAAATTATCCACAATGATTATTTGTTGTTCTGCGGATGAAGAGTCTGGAGGGAGATGAATTCGCCTGATGTGAGTTTTGAGATTGTCCGGCCGTTGGGTTGCATAAGAACAGGAAGGGCACGTTAAGGGCTTCAAGGCTTTATGACGAAGCAAATGATCAGACAGCCGTTTCTTATCTGCGTATCTCGCCGGACATCGTGAACATTCGTATGGTTGGCATTTACTGTGACTTCTCATGTGCCGGTTGAGTCCTTCGCGGCTCCCATACCTGAAATTTTATTTAATTAAATATTGCCTCTAGTCAGGAAAAAAATTACTAAATGTTTAGAATTTAATTAATTATTCTAGAATTACAAATGAAATGAGATAATTTTAGAATTTTAAATTGAAAAAATTATGAAAAGTTTGTAAAAAATCATTGCGGGCCTTCTTGGGCAAATTGTGCAGACGTGTTTGTTGTGATCTCGATGTTGGGACTCTAGGTGCTTCTTGAGAGCCGCCTTTTCCACAGAGGCGTAAGAACACTGAGGGCAATGGAACGGCTTCATATCTGAGTGTTTTCGAAGGTGATGACCTTTCATTTGACTCTCAGTTCTTCCTCTGAATGAGCAGGAAGAGACTGGACAAGGAATTGAGTCTAAGGGATTTCCATCAACGTCCTTCCCATGACGAACGGCCAAATGTCTGGCTAAATTCCCCCTCTGAAGAGTTTCAAATCCACAGTCCAGACACTGCCAATTTAATCAATATGTTATTCATAAAAATAATGATTTTATGAATGAGAAATGAAGTACCCTAAGTAAGAAGATTTGTGGCGAATGCGACTTTTGATGGAGATTGAGGCCTCCCTTGGTTCGGAACTTTTTGTTGCACTCAAGACATTTAAAGATCAATTTCTTTTCTGATTCCCCCATTATTCTTCAAATGATGTTTTGTAGTTCAATTTATCAATCGAGTCGGTTTAGTAAAATTAAGATGACCAATATAGGGTTGGGTTATTTGAACATGAGAAGCTTTCTTTTCACTTTCTCCAACTCTGAACAATGGAACAATTCAAACAAATTTATTGGCATTTGTAAGAGAAGTGAAGAAGATAGTTGTACATGACTAAAATATTTCAACTTTGACTCTCGAGGAACATGGGATGAATGAAAGCGGAGCCACAACATAATTGCTGATGAGGAAGAAGGGGGAGTTCAAGTGACATCTGCCCGAACCCACCAGCTGTCTTACCCGGGTTACAAACTTCCATCCACCCTATTCAACTACATATATGTCAGTACATTATTATGTATTTATAAGCATAGTCTATTTACAAGTCGTTTCATATTAGAAACCCTTTGTAAATACATATATGTGTAGAGCCTATATGTTTGTAAGCTTTATTTGATTATTTCCTCTTTAAGCATTCACACTGTTTTTATTCTCCAAAGATTAATATTTTAATTATTCTTATAAGATTATTTTATTTGTTACCTATGTATACTTCTCTGAATGCCCCAAAGTCAATAATCTTCAATACATAAAAGAGCATGCATACTTACAAGTTTTATAAAACTAAATACTACATATACTACTATGTATATACATACAATTATAAAAATAACAATTAGTAAAGTAATAAATAAAGTAAAAAGAAGCATGTATAGCGAGGTAAATGTTAGGGGGTATTATGAGAAAAATAGGTATGTTGGGTATGTAAGGGATGAGACATTGTCACATATCGGAATAGATTTTGCGATGATTAAAAATCAAACTAGAATTCCGGGAGAAGTTGGTAGTGAGACAGAGTGAGACGTTAGGACGTGACCGATGTGACGACGTGAGACCGGACCGACCTACTGAGTGAGAGTGAGAAGTGTGGAAGCCAGACAAGTGGGTAGTGTTGTAGTTGTAGTTCCGACTCTGAGGTAGACGTAGGTTGAGGTAAGGTTTCCTAAGTTTTTATACAGATCGTAATTGCTATAAAATGTATATTAATACAATACAGATACTGAAGTAATCTTTCTTTTCATTTTTATTCTTTGTTGATTCAATTTTTAGAGTGAGACTAGTGAGAAATGGGATTCGAGTGCGTCATCTGCAAGGAGCGTCTTGAGGATGCAGCACCGGAAAGAACTACAATTGGCTGTCCTAAGAAAAATCAACGAGCAACTCGCAAAAAACCCACACAATTTTCTGTTAATGACATCGTTTCGTACAAATGCGGCCACTGTTTTCATACTTCATGCATTGAAGATTGGTTCGCCAGCACTGCGTAATTTACTTATTCTTTTTTTTACTATTTTTCATTGTCATTTTAAGTCTGGATTTACCCGGATTTATTAATAAGACGCATCTTAATATATTAATGTAATTAATAAATTAAAATAAATTGATCGTTAAATAAATCATTTGTTATAATTTATCTTATTTTTAAATTAACAGTAAACGTGAGTGTCCTTCTTGTCGAGGACTGTGTCCAGCTCGAGATATGAGGAAAATGTATCCGTCCAAGGATGATAGTTTTATCGAACCACCAACTTCAAACATTTACAACGCGATTACAACTCCAATTCCGACTCGAGTTCCAACCAGTACAATCACAGGTCCCGGATCTTCGTTTGCCTCACTGGTTCCTACTTCGGGCAGCTGTGGAAATCAACTTGATGGTGCTACAATATAACACCATATGCATTGCGATAGTCACAGTTCACATTAAACGCATAGCCATCCTTAATTAAAACGGCATGCTTGCCAGGCAATGTTCCTTATTTTTATTACATTTTCATTATTTCACAGGCGATGAAGGACTCCCGCTTCCCAAAATGCCGAGATTGGCCATTGGCACAAATAATTTAATTCGAATTGGGAGCGAGGTTCCCTCTTCGTCGACTAATGTGCTGACTCGCAATGCGCGTAATTCTCGAGCTGCACGCAGATCTGGCATTTTAGAAGATGTGACTTCTAACAATGCGCCTGTTACTTCTGAAGCGGCTGATCCTACGCTTCATGAGACGCTCATGTATGATTTGAACTTTGAATATATAGCATTTCACTAACTAATTTATAATTTTTTTATTCGTATAAAGCTTTCTCAATAGGATTATATATTGCTAAACATTAGGGGTTTTTTAATTGCAGTGCTGACTATGAGCAGTTAAGAGAACAGTACATCGTTCTCAAGGAAGACAATGATTTGAAGACTGTCCTTTTGGAGAGTGCTCAAGAGCACGTGACGAGGCTGGAAAACGAGTAAGGTTTTTATTTTATTGATTTTGATTGGCACGACTTTAAGTTTAATGTCTTCATAGTTCTATACCACTTTTAAATTTCGTTACTTTTAGGTAATTTTTTATTTACTTATATTGTTATAAAATATATAATATTAAAACAAATTGTATTGATTTTTAGGCTCAAGGAGGTTTGTGGACGTGAAAGTACCTAGTTAAATCATAAAATGATTAATCCATGAAAAATGCTCATATTGATAATAAACCTAAACGTTATCTATTGTATTTGGAGAAAGCGGACGAATCTTTTTATATCAAGTCATTTTCATATCATATTCTTTTTGAAATGTTATTTTTAATATTATTCTTTTGTAAAATTCATTTCTCGCAACGTTAATGAACCGTTAATAAAAAAGATTTCGAATCACGATTTAATCTTTTTTCATTTATTGATTCATTTTTAAAAAGTTATTTTGTAAAAATATGTATTTATATGAATTTAAAAGTTAATTTGAAATGGTATGTCATATGAAAGTTAAATGAACAGTATTATTTTCACATAAATTAGAGGTATGTTAGGCGAATTTAAACAAAGCGAATTCCACATTCGAGCAGTGATTTCCACTTTGCATTCAAACATGTTTAATTACTCGGAGATATCCTGTAACTTTCCCCGAGGTGTGTAAAGGTGAGTGTTTAACATTGAATAATAATGGGTTTGATCTATTTTATCTTTGCTTTGTTTGGTTTAAGTCTGAAGCTCTGAAGAGTGAAGTCTGAAGAAGAATGGTTTTTGCGCGTGTGAAGAAGGGTTGGGATTTGAAAAGTCCGCCTTTGGCTCCACACTCCCTCCATGGTCAATCCGGCCCTGCCCTGGGAACTTCTTCGCCACTTGTCTCTTAAGAAATGACTCGAGTGAGTCGGTCGGATTCCTCCTAACTTCCCTGCCTGGTCTTTGGAAGTTGGCAACGGCGGTCGGTGGTCGTAGTAGCGGAATTTCCGGAGCTGGACCGAGGGGCTCTCAGCCTCCTCGTCCACTCCTCCGCCGACAACATAGTAGATGTAAATTGACTTTTATCTCCTTTTTATCTCACCACCCACTTCCTCTCTGGTTTCGAGAACAACATTCCAAACATATTCCTCCAATTCCAATTTACCCTCTGGTCTACCACATCGACTTACATTGATTGGACGAGGATTAATTATGATGAGTTCCATCTAGTTAGAAACTATGACTCGAGTTGAGGAATAAACAACTTCAGTTTTTTTTTACCAAATAAGCGAATGACTTTTTGGCCCAGACTGGTATTTAATGAGTTTTGGGAGGAGGTTTGAGTAGGACTAAATCATGAAACTGTTTGTGAAGGAGAAGAAGTTGTCAACCGGGTCGCTGGCGGGGACGGAGGGGTCGCGGCCCAAAATGGTGACTGTTAAACACCCGGAGTCGAACAAGCCGAAGCCAACTATCAAGAAGGTCAAGCCGATCCAAGCTGACCTCGATGTGGCCAAGGAGTTCGTCAAGTGCAAAGAGGAAGAGTTCACCCGCCTCGACCTCTCTAAATCATCCGTATGTCATGCTCACGTTTGTTCAATTCTGAGAAAATTAATTTGACTTTTATTTCTTGTTTATTTATTGCTTTTGTTGTCGTCTATATGTTGAATTGTCAATCCTGTTTATTTACTAAGTGGCAATGAGTTGATTAAGCATCTTTGTCACTGTAGATCACATTTATTCCTCCGAGTGTGCGGGAGCTGAGTCACCTTGTGGAGCTGTACCTCTATGGGAACAAACTTGCGACGCTGCCGACAGAGATCGGAGCCCTGGTCAACTTACAAACGCTGGCCTTAAATGAAAATTCCCTCACGTCGCTACCCGACTCATTGGCAAACTTAAAGAGCCTCCGCGTCCTCGACCTTCGACACAACAAGCTCAGCGAGGTGAGTCCTAAATGCCAGTTTACTATGTTTATTTATAAACTGCTTAAATAAATTATCAATTTCATAATAATGTATAATGTAATGTTTGGCTCAAAATTAACGACTGTTGGAATAATTAAATTGCTAAATAAACATTGAAATGTTTCAAATTTCCATAGATCCCAGACGTTGTTTACAAGCTCTCGTCTCTTACAACACTTTTTCTCCGATTCAACAGGATTAAAACGGTCGGAGAGGGATTGAAGAATTTGACGGTAATTAAAAAACGACGCCTTTTGTGATTCCCATTGAGCTTAATTGAATTTTCAATTTTCTTTAATAGAACTTGACCATGCTGAGCTTGCGAGAGAATAAAATCAAAGAGCTCCCATGCGGAATTGGAAACCTTGGAAGTTTAATCATGCTCGATGTGAGTCACAATCATTTGGAGCATTTGCCTGACCAGATTGGCCAATGTGTGAATTTATCAACTCTCGACCTTCAGCACAATGAGCTCCTTGACATACCAGAATCTATTGGAAAGCTCAAATCACTCTCAAGGATTGGACTAAGGTAAGAATTGTCTAAATCACTGAAGATTTATTTGTTATATGTAATGAGACGGAGGGTTTATTTGAGTTGACCCCATAGAATATATAATTTATTCAAAACATTTAATTAATTAAATGTGTGAATAAATGTGTTTTGCAGGTACAATCGTCTGGTGACTCTTCCGAAGTCACTTGCTAACTGCGTCCACATGGATGAGTTCAACGTGGAGGGGAATTCAATGGGGGGTTTGCCTGAAGGTCTCTTGGCCTCTTTGTCGGCCTTGACGACCATCACATTGTCACGAAATTGCTTTTCAAACTACCCGGCTGGCGGTCCGGCCCAATTCACAAATGTTTATTCCATCAATACAGAGCACAATCAGATTGACAAGATTCCTTATGGCATTTTCTCAAGAGCCAAGAACCTCGCGAAATTAAATATGAAAGAAAACCTTCTCAGTGCGCTTCCTCTCGGTAATTCCAATTTCCTCACCTTTTACCATTTGAATCCGGAACGTACATAGCTAATAAGTTGTAATCGAATTAATTAGACATTGGGACTTGGACAAACATGGTAGAGTTAAACCTTGGAACGAATCAGCTAACTAAAATCCCAGACGATATCCAATGTCTCCAGTCTCTCGAAGTTCTCATTTTGTCCAACAATCTTTTGAAGGTAAAATGTGCATATTTAAACTAGTTATAACCGTAACTATATATAGGTAGTAATCAAATGACATTTCCATTTGCAAGAGGTGTAAAGAGGATTTGTAGAATGTATCTGAATTTTGATTGTCTTTCTCCAGCGGATTCCATCGAGCATTGGAAATCTTCGAAAACTGCGCATTCTCGATTTAGAAGAAAATAAGCTTGATGGCCTTCCGAATGAAATTGGATTTCTTCGGGAACTTCATCGCTTAGTCATTCAGTCCAATCAACTCACCTCACTTCCGAGAGCCATTGGGTAAAGCAATTTGATATGAAAATTTCCTCTAATCCAACAATTATCGAATATTACAATCAAATTTGAGGAAATTGAGACAATTTTGTCTTTCTGTGTTTTCCAGGCATTTGTGTAGTTTGACACATTTGAGCGTGGGCGAGAACAACTTAAGTAGTGTGCCAGAGGAGATCGGAACGCTGGAAAGTTTAGAATGTCTTTACATCAACGACAACCCAAATCTTCAGTCCTTACCGTTTGAGCTTGCCCTCTGCTGCAACCTTCAAATCATGAGCATTGAGAATTGCCCATTGAGTCAACTGCCATCGGAAATCATCGCTGGTGGACCTTCGCTCGTCATTCAAGTCAGTTATATCCATTTATTCTCAATTTTAATTTATTTTTCTAATATATTTTTTCATATACTTTTCCAAATGATTCTCTCATTATGCACATATTGTCAAATTATTCAATTTAATTGTGAATTTTGGGTTAATTGCTAATTAATTAATTAAATTTTTATTTGAATAGTACTTGAAGATGCAGGGGCCATATCGATCCATGTGAGGCTGCTGCTGGTCGGAGTGTCAAGGACGGTTGCCAAGTTACATCCTATTTCTTCTGTTCAAATGAATCCTCTTTCTAAAAGCCAGTTATTTTTTCATTTTTAATTCCTCAATCGATCGACGTCGTCTGTGTGTTTGAACAATAAGTTTCAAAGGCACTAACCCTCAACTGGATGTGCTAAGCCCTTCTATTTAATAATGATATTTATTATAAATACATAATTATATATGTAAACAAGTATATACAAAATGTGAGAGTATTCGGCTTTTTAAATATTCCGATCTAACTGCCCAAGTATGGATGAACTAATTAGTAAATTGTAATTGACTAACAACTAACTTTGGTGTTTTCATGTTTCGTATCCCTATGCATTGTAGAATGTCAAATGCAGTTTATAATAAAGGGAAATTTTGACTTTTCTCAACTAATCAACTTATGATAGAAAGCTTCTAGATGAAACCACAAATTCTGTGTTTTAGAAAAGGTAATATTTAAAAAATATATTCTTCTATTATTCCTGCGAGTCTTAGGTTAATTGCTATAAAATAATTTATGCGTAATAAATTCCTAGGAACAATTATGATATGTCAAGTATTTTAAACGCGAGGGAACATTGGAGATTTGGAAGGAATTTCCAAATTGACTTTGTTGGGTTATTTGATCTAGTCCAAAAGAGTTTATGATTGACACTTTTTAACTTTTTTCACTATTTAAATTAAATTGAACATTTAAATATTTTAATTGTTACTTCTTTTCATCCCAATCTATTCCAATGGTGAATTTTAGAAATGACAAAGATAATTATTTTTACCTTAATGACACTTTTATTTTTTAAAATCCCCCTCACTTTCTCTTGGTTTATAAAAGGAGTATTTTGAGTTGATGCAAGTGTATACGATTCCTAACTATTTTATTAATGTCCACTATATGAAATTATTTAAACCTTAATATTCGTATTTTATTTAATGGTCGTTTTTAACATATTTCCTCCAAAGAGACGACTGGACTTCAATGCTATCTAATATATTTATTTAATCCCAATGTACTCTGCCAATTGTTTTTGAAATGGCTTTGTAATTAAACGACGGATTTCAACTTCTTGGGCCTTTATTTTAACGCAGATATTTACACACATAGGGAAGATGAAAAATGAAAAAAGTAGCTTAGGTGAATTTGATTTACAATAAAGGAAAAGCATTTTCGAGATCCGTGCGATTCAATTAAATGTAAGGGAATTTACGCATATCTCGTGACGCTATAGGGGGAGGGTGGGGGTCCAGGCTTTTGTCACGCGTAATGTTGAAGGTATAGGTAATGTTATAGGTATAGAGCGTCACATGGGGAGGGGGGTCAAAAATCCCGATTTTTAGCGTCACGAGGTTTGTGTACCCGTTCCCTAAGTAGATCATGGCGTATAAAAAAGTACACATTATGGGAAATCCATAATCGTAAGAAATACTTTATACAGTAAAAATAATGATATTAAAATAACAAGGAGAGTTGTGAATTACAATTAATGAAAATATAATATAAACATGATAAAGAGGAGTTTAGTGTACTCTAGAATAACAATCTTAAAGCCTATATTAAACTAAATGTGTACAGTAAGTAAAGGTAATTAGATCAATAGAGTAACGAACCCGAATGTGATATTTGGAAGCACAAATATTCCGATGAGGCGGCGACGACGTCTCTTGTTGACATTCAGCGCACAAAAAGGATTTTTCAAAAGATCCTTCATTTCAAAAATTGAGTTGGAAATTAATTGATTTCTTTATACACGTGTTTGTATAAGAAAACAACAGCTTAAATTGCCTGTACGAATGTACCTAAAAGGTATTTAAAACTTTTACTGGCTTGTTTCATCATAGTGATATTTCATATTCCCGGTGGTTCCATAACCCCGCGGGGAAGGTTTTTAGTTTCACTTGCTTCCAAGGTTTACTAAGTTCCGGCTGTTCTTCCTGGGTGACCCATAGTGTGACCGATGACATATAACTAGATGCCTTTGAAAATACATCGCACTTTATATAAGTAGAAAAGACTTAATATAGAACTTTTTTATGTTTTGTTGGAAGAGAGTTCGGAGAGTATTTTGTCTTTAAGACATCCAATTAGCTCCCGGATATTCTCAATCAGACGAATTGAATTTAATTGTGAGTCATTTGAATGTCTGTAATCTGCGGTATATGTTTGTATTAGGTATATGTATAAAATATGAGTATACAATTTAATGATTCTATTCTGTGTAATATCAGTAGTGTTTCATTATACAATGTATTGAATATTTAATACGCTCGGAGCAATGCATCATTTCATCCAAATGTCTGTTATGCTGAATTCGTTGGGAAATGTGTTGCTCTTTTCACAGTTTGTGTGCGAGTTGTTGAATTTGAGTTTGTGAGTGTCGCGATATTCCCACCACGTGATTTATTCTTGATGATTTCTCTGAATTTTATTTTTTATGATAATCGACGAGCTCCTCGAGGAGTCTTTTGATCAATTTTCTTTTCACTCCTTCGAAATATGAATAAAAAAAATGAGAACATTTAGGGAAATTGTTTTTTTTATTAAACTCATTCAGCATATGAAGGGCTAAAGAAAGCCATATACATAAGTACATACTCATGGCATAAGTTAATTAATGAAAAGCTCGTGGCATCCATTAATTGCTATTAAAATGGTTAGTAAAATATGGAAATTGTCAAAATTTTGAATATAAAGAAACGAGAATGAGGGGATTCATCTTGAGAAATGGGTGTGTTGGTGAAGGTTGGAGTGTTGGCCTCGGCCCAATTGGTTTCCGGTGGCGAACGGAAGCGAAGGATTGAACCTCGTTAAGCTCCGTAGTTAATAAAGAGAAGAGCGCGAGAGAGAGGCGGACAGTGAGATGAGCGGCATCACGTTGTGGCAGTTCCTCCTCGACCTTTTGCTCTCGCCCCCGCACGCTCATCTCATCCGATGGACGTCGGACGAAGGCGAATTCAAACTCCTGGACGCCGAGACGGTTGCCAAGCTCTGGGGACTCACTAAGAACCACAACGAGAAAATGAACTACGACAAGCTCAGCCGCGCACTTCGCTATTATTACAGAGTACGTGCCCACTATTTATTATCTATGGAATCAAATTCAAATATCTAGGTTTGATGCATACCAACCTTTAAGTACATAATAAAATAATATATGCAAAGATAATAGCACGTTGATGTATTTGTTATATTTATAATTAATTTTATTTTTTAACATTAATGCGTAGTATTCAGTATTGGAAGTATTTAGTTGAATTAAAAAGATAAGTGGATGTTCTTGAAAATGAAATATAATATGTTATTTTTATTTTATAGAAAAATATCATCCAGAAAGTTCTTGGCCAGAAATTTGTGTATCGGTAAGTTAACCTAACAGAAGTTTTAACAAAAGAAAATTTTTATTCCGTATACATACCTATATAGTTAATGAGAGAGTATTTAATAATGAATTCTAGCTTCGTCTCGTTTCCCGAAGATGTCCGAATTCGGTCACGAGCCCCCAAACGAAAACTCCGCGGGGATCCGAGCAAAGAGCGCAATGAAAGGAAAAAGAGAAAGCCCTCAGAAGAAAGCCAAGAGCCAACCGTCAGAAGTCCGAATGTTTCCCAAGCGGAGGAAACACCCTGGCTGAGAATCGAGGAGAAACCCTCAAGTGAACTTGGTCCCTGTGACCTCTCCACTCACACACTTGAGCTCAAGAGAGCTGAGGAAATGCGGCGGCTCTTTTGGTTCCTCGCATTGAATTCGAGTGGGGGAAAGTGCGCGGAGGAGGCGTGCCCTTCCCTTTGTCCTATGTTTCTTCAAATGTTCTCCTGGTCGGGAAGCTCGGCTTTCAAAACCCAAGGGTCCATTGACCTCAGGACCAAAATCCCCAATGAGCCCCAAACTGAATCACCGAGGATCCTTTCCATAAATCATCATCAAAAGTCTCAAGAAAGAAACGAGAGTCCTCGGAGTCTCAATCCCCATTTCCCACATCTTCCCTTTAATTCCCCTTGGATGCAACGGTGGGGAACGATGGCTAAAACGTTCTCTCACAATTCCACTCAAGGGGCCAAAAGAGGAAATCCAGATGTTTAGTTCATTAAATACAAATAAATTGATTGTAAGTGAGATAAAATAAAATAATTTCTATTCAAGCTTACATTTAGAATATTTAGCTTTTATTCCTAAATAGGTTTCTTATGAAACAAATGTTTCTTATGACATACATTTCATCACGATACATATTTAATAGCAATAAAACAGAGCGCTGGAAGAAATAATCATTGGACCATTTGACGGAGCCACTTGTCATTCACGGGAAAAATCCTATGGAGTGAAGAACACAATAAATCTTTCTAATAAAATATTTAAACCAAAAGTGACACAATCAGTTCATCTCATTTTAATATTCATAAAACATGTGATATAAAAACACTTGATTAAGTAATAATAGAGTTTAGTGCTAATTAGCAAAGGTGGGTATCTGGGAAACGTCTGAGAAACGTGGACGACTCTTCATGACGTACTCGTGGTCGAGAGACTGAGTTTGACGAACGGCCTCTCGCGGCAGAAAGTCTCACTCCCCCTCTGTGTCTTTGGTCGGAGCCAACGGAGGAGTGACGTGGAGGTGAGACGGCACTTGCCACCACGACACAACTTCCAGACTTTCATCTTCACTTCTTCCACATCCTCCTCTTTGCCCCGACGAACGACAACTTCCTCCGAGGCACTCGTCATGGACCAAGTCATGAACTTTGTGGAGCCTGGCCGCCAATTCGCCAAGGACTCCCTCAGACTCGTCAAGAGGTGCACCAAGCCCGATAGAAAAGGTCAGTTCAAATTGAGCCCAACTAGTTAAACTTTTAATTGTCCACATTCCAATTTAAACCTGTGAATTTGTTACGAGTTCATGGCCTCTTGGTTTTTTTAGAATTTCAAAAGATTGCGATGGCCACGGCTATTGGCTTCTGCATCATGGGATTCATCGGCTTCTTCGTCAAACTCATCCATATTCCCATCAACAACATTATTGTGTAAGACTTTAGTTTTTAATTGAGTTGAATTTACATTCCTTCTTGGGATCTAAACTTTGAAAATGATTATATTTGATCAAACTTATGTATATAGAGAGTTTTGAAATGTTTTAATTACCTTGCGACATTGATCAATCTTTAAAAATTTTTTTATTTGAATGGCTTTTAAAGAATTGGAATCGGGGGAGTTTTTTAATTTAATTTAAATTAACTGTGTAAAATAGTAAATTGAATCTTGTTTTATTTATAATTGTCAAATTGCATAGGAAATTTCCGGTCACGTCATTTTTATATTAGGATTCTCTCATTGTCAGTTATCTGTGAAGATTCTTTTAAATTGGAATTTACAAGGTTCATAAATTTAAAGAATTTTTATTGTTTCCATTGCAGAGGCTCTTAGGTGAATCGTCGGAGACGGCGAGATATGCAGATGAAGTGACTTGCGGAGCGGTGAATGCTGTATCGTTAATAAAGATTTGTTTATTACTTCCGCTTTCATTTTTTTACTTCCACATACAAGACAATTCACATCGTCCGAGTTAGTCTTCTTATTTAGAGGAACAAAACATGCTGACAAAGAGCAAATTAAAGTAACTAAATCTATGGCCTAGTTTTAAAAAAGTTCATATTTATCTCTGGTAATTATTAACTATTTATTCATTACTTTCATTTAATAATTTGGCACAAATGTACGTACATTTTGAATCATGGAATAAAAATGGTACACTTACGTTATTACAAATTTGCTTTTAACTCACATTCTTGACATGACATTTAGTATAATTTCTTTGTCTATTGCATTTACTTTTTCATTTTTCTAATG
Source organism: Neelides sp. FZ-2019 (assembly GCA_009869795.1). Lineage (NCBI taxonomy): Eukaryota > Metazoa > Arthropoda > Collembola > Neelipleona > Neelidae > Neelides > Neelides sp. FZ-2019. The sequence goes on along the minus strand of VJMY01000453.1, from coordinate 25,946 downwards.
AGCTACTTAATAATCAATTTATAAGGTATTAAAAGTATGCAATGAAAATGAAGTTATTCTAGTTGCGTCATTTGTTATGTCTAGAAAATATTTATAATTTTAAATTGGGTTTCCATGCAAATACATTTCACTTCACGTTTATCGACCTCATAATTTCATATTTCTAGATCATTATTCTATCTATTCATTAGGCCTAGGTAGGTATTAGAAAATATATTATAAAGAAAACTAGGATGTTATAAATTATAAGTATGTATCAAATTACCAATGGATTTTCTATTATTTCAATTGGAATTCTTCAAGCTAACAAAGAGTCAGTAACTAAATCTAACAAATTATTCACGAAAATGGATATTTAAAAATAATTCAAAAACATTTTGACCAACGTAATAAAGTTTTTCCTCGTGTATAAAAGACTTAAAAAGGAACCAGTGTTGTGCATACATAAATACAAGATAGATAAATACAAGACGAAGGTGCATGGTCTGTCAGGTACACGGGAACAAGTTTGGATCGATAATGGGGGGAAATGAGAAAAGGTTTTTCACCTGCCTGCTTGCTTAGGTATATAGTTAGCTTTTAAGTTTTTCCTCTTTTAAATCCCCTTAAATCCTAATCGAAAACCGAGTTTTGACACCGTGAAGGATCTCCAAATTTCCTAAATCTAACTATTAATATACAAAAGACATCAAATGATCAAAATATTGAGCATTATTATTTTTAATAACTGTTCTCATGGTTTCATCTCTTTAACCCTAATTAAATTAGTATGAAATGTTCACGAGGTGTCCCAGAGTTGGTAAGGTGTTGAGCGAAGTGGCACGAGGCCCTGGGCGGATTGGCGGTTGATTGATTATAGGGAAGTGATTATAGGAGGGGGCATCCTGTCCGATTCCGGAAGTTGGTCCCGCGGGGTGTGAGGGGAGCAAGCGTGGAAGGGCGGGCGTGGCGGGGGCTCCTCGGTCGAATTTCGGCTCAGTCGGCTGCGTGGGAGCGCCGAGACGGGACGCCGCTCCTTTCCCCACTCAACACTACACATATCATTAATTACCTGCCGGTCACCTTCACCGTCGTGCCTTTCATTAACCCCTCGACTACCCGAATCGACAGGCAAGTCTCTCCCATCTTGAGCCCTTCATTGTCCAACGTACCCCAAGGAAATTTTAACTCTCCACAATTCAACCTAAGGATTTTTCTAACTTTCTTTCCCTTTTTATTCCCTTTTTATTAATTCGCCCCAATTTGAGCATTTTCCCCTTTTTATGGTTTTCCAAACTCTCACACTTGACTCTTCCTAGTAATTTGAAATAGTAGGTATAAAATTTTATTCCATTTGAGGAATTCTTGTTCAAATATACTGTCGTCATGTCAACCACCTTTGTGCAGAATAAAAGAGACATTTATTTGTCATTTGAAATCCACCTTGAGCCAGAGCAATTTCCCTACATTCCAAGTTCCAACTCCCTTGGACTTACACGAGCAAATGTAGTACATGAGACCTCCAAAAACAGTTTATAATTCTCCTTGCATATCCTCAAATATCCATTATAATACACATATAAAAAACTGAGGTGTTTGGGCCCACGAGACAAACAAACGAATCGGGTTGAAAGATGTTGAGATGTTAAATGGGTTAAACGCGAGTTTATGACCCTTTTTTCACTCTCAACACTTTTCCACCTCTGCATATGAATACTCTTGTATATGAGAAGCCAGGACTCGGCAGACTTTGGAAACGACTCCTTAGCAAATACATCCACAACATCCATATGAATTTCATATGCAATTCTCAAGCACATTTCCTCCATGTTGTCCCAAGTTTCGCGAGAGAGGTGTTTTTAATAGGACCAAATCTGCACCATGGTGCAGTCAGAGGGAAATTGAGGGCAACTTCCCTCAAGACTTTCAAATTTACTATTATGATTATGAATATCTGGATAACTTGAAGATTCAACTGAGCTTAATCTTGTAAAAATAAAGACTAAAAGCGCCAGAGTTGCTTAGGAAGTCCCAGAATTCAAAAATTTTAATTATCTTAAGAGAAGTTAAACCTGTTAGGGTCAATAGGTTCATATTTGTGCAGATAGAAGTGGCGGGTTAATTAAAACCCTCCGCGGCCGGGAACAAAGGGGAGCGGATGTAATTTGTATGGCCGGTGTCTTCCGGTGCCTTCCAGGTGTGTCCACATCCGATCCCTCCAGGCTCTCCGGACGGCATTTGGGAAACGGAGGAGTCGCGTGCCGGCCACCTCTTTAAAAACACACCACCCTGGTTCAAACATACCTATGTATCGTCGTCTCCTATCTCTCCTATCCCTCCCTGGGCTCCAGCATAGGAAGAGACAGGTACTGGGAGTCCAAAAGCGAAATGCCAGGTTGTGAGCATAGGTCATCATCAAAACCTCCATCTGCTTCCCCTTCCTTTCATCCAAATATACTCCGCCCATACACCCGTATATGAATTATGAACAGGGGAAATACGTTAGATTATATACATACATAGTATATGTGTTCGTATCATTAAGCCTGTATTTATTGAGCCTCAACGCCTACTTTTCTTCATCGAGCTCTCTTTTCACCTTTAACAACAACCCGTTTTTTAAAAAAATAACTCTAGATACAAAAAAGGCAGTAAAAGGATAAAAGTCAAATTCAAGACTTTAAATATCTCAGATATATTTATCTACAAAGAGAATAGAATATTAAATATATTAATAGGTATACTAGTATATTTAATACGAGTGATATGTATATATACTTGTGTAATATACATATATGTGTATGAAATATAAAAGAAAAATGAATTTTTATTATATATTAATTATTTATTTATACATAATGCGGGATTTATCTCTTCTTGAGATCTTTGACTCGACCGAGTGACGTTCATTGAGGAGACACATCCGGATACTTACACTCTCCATACTTTCCATATATTTATATAACCAAATGAAAGAAATACAGGGAGTTTCCATGTGTACTCCTGTTCCTATGGAAATCCTCCACTTTCATGTAGTCAAATCTTCCACATACGTCAGACGATATAAATATTAATTCATTATATAAAAAAATAAAATACAATGAGAATCATTCAACTCGGATCTATTGAACAGAAGGAGCAGTTAGAAATTATCCAGGCTATTATAATTTCATATTTCCTATTAGCTTCACACTTCCTCCAAATTATTTCGACAATATGTTTTGCATAGTAAATTATGGTAGTACATATTACCATGCATATTCAATTCAAAATTATAAGATGTTCAAGTACAAGTTCATATTAAATATGAATTTTAATAATTATTGTATATGTACTTGCATTAGTTTCAACTACATATTGGTTCTATTCACTTCCAGGCAAAGCTGGGTTTTGTAATATATGAGTTTATTATATGAAGGTTGATAATGTGTTGGATGAATTTCCAGTGATTGTCAAATGGAAGTGCGGGATGATTTGATAGTTGGGTGAAATGGATAATTTGATCATCCGTTCATTTCATGCCCCGTGAGACTCTCGTGATGACATTCTAATGAGGAGACAAATGAAAATTACTTATGACTTGAACAACACAAATTCCTCTCACCTAGGCCTCAGGGAAAAAAACTATTCTCTCCAAACAATATAAATTATATTTCAACTATTCATTCCGTAGTCAATTGTGCCATTAGTCCTCGTTCAGCTACTCGGCTCAGCTGGCCCAATGTTGAGATCAAATTGAAACCTTAAAAAGAGATGATTAAGAGAAGGGTTAAAAGACAAAGGATTCGCCTTCCTCTCAAACTCCAATTTTCCTCATTTTCTCTCAAAAACTCGGGCCGAAAAGAAGGGCGAGGAAACAAATATGAGAAAAAGAATTTTAAAGGTGGAAATTCGAGGTTTTTGATTTCAGCCCTTTTTAAATTCAATTCCTTGTGTTAACTTCCTCTTGAGCCAATTAGGAAAACGCCTCACTTTCACCCTCAAACCTTTCAAACATCCAATTAGCCTCAATTTCTTTAAAAAAAACTTTAAACGACGTCGAAAGAGCAACGTTGACAATTAAATCATCATTTTAATTTCATTTCCCCCTTTTCTCATATTTGCTTTTAATTTTCCCTCATTTTAATTAATTGAGTTACATGTATCCAGAAGTTCATTTTGTATATATATATGTATTCCTTCAGTTTATATCAAATGCATGTGTACGTATTTACATAGCTACATAAGTATTTTTCCATAAAGCCCGGGCGTTCTTTTAAAAATTGAGGTTCGACCCCGGTGTAACTTTATTTTTTAGATTTATATCGTATTATTCTCAATATTCGTACATTTAAAAATGAAATGTTTCTTGTTTTACCATGTTTTATATTTAATACTCATAGATATTTTGACCCGGCGGTTTTTTGAGCCCGGGCGTTATTTTGAGCAAATGCGGTATTTACATTAAGCAGAAGCAAAAATGGAATTTTCTAGAAGCATTCCAAAATTTCTTCAAGGCTTAATGTTACTCAAACAATAATTACCTTGTCATTATGAACATTCGGGATTGGAAACATGAAATTCTATGTAGCTCATTGTCAGATAAATTCAATACCCTTTTCTATAATAAATATGAATCATAAAAGAAACTCAAACTCATTAATAATGTCATTCGGAAATGGTAGGAAAGGTTCAATGAGACTGACGATGAGTTTCATTCTTTTCCTTCATTTTCATGATTTCCCTTTACATTTGAACTTTTTCGCCTTTCTTCGATTCGAGTTGTGAATTGTTTTTTAATTATTGCAGAGCCGAACGCGGATTCTTGAGACACCGGACGGTCGAGATTTAGGAATGGACACCCCGAGCGCACTTAGTCAAAGCATGGACTCTGTCAACACGGCTGCTGGCGAAGAAGAGGTAAATTCACAGTATTTTCATTACAGAGAGATCAACTGTCAAATTTCATTCACCACAACATGTTGGACATAATTTCCTCCAACGCCATTTACTCTACATCCCTATCAATATTTATTAAAAAGCATATTTAGCTAATAGTAAATACCTTGACTTGCAATTGGGCAATGTGGCGAGAAAAGCCGCCAAGGTTTTGTTTAATGTTAAAGACATTTTCTGTCTCTCAAAAACACGAAATATGAGTTATTGATGTAAAGTGAATATGATTAAAGTACAAAATGCGTTTAGCGAACACATTTAGTAAATTGTGGTTTGAGAAATTTGAGTTTTGAGCTAATTGAGCTCTTTAAATTCTATCCCTTTTATATCATGAGTCATCAAGGCACATTGGACGCAACAAATTTTTTAAAAGGTATTTTTTAATAATTTAATTAAGGATATTTATTATTTTTCGTGTGAAGTGGAATATCAGTCTTGAGGAGCATTGATTGGACTGCAATAGGAATTAATCCTAAATAAGTAGGAATATGTCATGTGCACATGTAGACATAAGTAAGTATGTCATCATCATCATCAATCAACATTTAATATCCGTTTCGACGTTGAACCGCAAAAACACCATTTTCTATTTTCACATTTTCATCCCACTAACAAGTAAAATACATTTAAATACATTGTTAGGTAGCATATTTATTTGCCCAACTTGAAAAATGTAGACTAAATGTATATTAAAAATTCTTAATTAATTAAAGCATTTCAAACTTGTAATGACGAGTCGGAAAATGTGATATTAGAATTTTATTTCCAAATTTACCTATAATGTGTCGGTATATTTTCATTTCTCTCCTTCCTTCTCAATGTCATTTCCTTTAGAATTGACAAATTGAGTCATGAGAAGAAGGAGGTGAGTGAGGAAGGAGAACGTCGTTGATTATTCCTTGAAGGAGAAGCCCATTAGGGCGATGTTCATAATGGACTTGGAATTATTAAAAGAGTGTGTGAGGCATCCAAGTCGAGAGAAGGGGAATTTGGTGCGCGGCGGTTCTGCCTTGCTGGTCCTCCAATCTTTCCAACCTGAAAACTCCTTTGACCCTTAGAGAGGTCAACGGCGTAGAGGAGACACGGCTCCTTCCACATTCAACGCCCTCGAAGAGAAACTCCATTTGACGCTTAATGGACCCAACCAAGTCCAAATCACATTCTTTTTCCCAATCCCACAATTTGGAAACAAATATCATTTCATATAAATATCATATACCTTCTGTATGTATGATCAATTTTAAAAAATCCAATGTAAATATATGGTGCAAGTAATATATAAATGATATAGCCCGAGTAAGATTAATTGAATAATTCCAATTATTTGCAATTCTCGCGGACAGAGCCAATAATTATTACGAATAAATACAAGTATCTTTTTGAATCTTTGGTCGTCGGTATTCTTCCGCAGTGAAGAAGAAGCGAGATGTATGTATCTCTTCGGTATCTCTCCAGGAGTGTTCTGGAGTTCTTCCCACTACTGCATACTAATTGCTCACTTCACCTTCCGTTAGTTATAATAAGTGAGACGGAGTGAGCAGAATGCGAAAGGGGAAAAGAACCTGTGAATTAAACATCTCACATCTCCCCGGTTCCTTCTTAAGGCCTCAGGTCACCTTCAGCCGTTTCTCAGCCTGCCCCGCTTTATTCCCAGCCAAATGCTTTTTAATTTTCAATGGGCTCGTGAGAAACTCAATGGGGAATTTCCCATTGTGGGCCGACGGAGAAAGTCGCGAGTGAAAATGAATGGAGATGAAAAGAGTCAAAAGGTTGATTAGAAGACTTGGCCTTTCTTCACATCCCCTCATAAGTTCATCCGAGGTTTCGAGCGCCTGAGGACATTTAATCTAACAATTACTTAAAGTTTTTTTTCATAAAACTTAACTAAATTATTAAATTTCGTAAATTAAGAAAGAGAATTTTCATTTATAAGTATGTGCATACACATAATATATAGAATATGAATGTAATGTATTGTATAACCTTATTCTTCCATGGACATGTATTAACAATAAGTAGGTATGTAAAATGTAATAGGAAAAAGAGTAAAAGAGTATTAAAAGAACATTAGAGGTAGAAGAATGAGGAGAATAAAAGCCAAGAGCTTAATTGCACTTCTTGGGTCTAAATATGAGGAGATTATATAAGAACAAGGATGTTGGTGAGTAGCGTAGATGTGTTTGGACGATGGGTTGGGTCGCGGTGCTCAGTGACCTGAGTCTCCGCTGTTCTGCCCCTCGCACTTCAGAGTCACAGAACCGACTCGAAGTTACGCTGCTTTAAACCCACGATCCCCTCAGGGGTCACTCAGGTCCACACATACTTTTACATTTATCATACACAGACACACAAAATAATACATTTTTTCACAAATCCGACTAAATACAATATGCTAAATACTATTAAACTAAATAAAAATGCACAGGCACATTATGTATGCTAAATAAATAAATATGAGGCAAAATGGTAGAATAAAGAACAAGTCTATTAATATTTTTAATGTAAGTAAGTATTATTATTTATGGCCTATATGTGGACAATGACATATTGAATATATATTCATTGAATAGGTGCATTAGATAACACGATACAATCTAAATATTATATAGCTCTATGAGATGTAGAAGGAAGTTTGAAAGGCTCGAGTCTTCTTGGCCCTCTTGTGTTCCTTGCGAGTCTTTTGACTCGGAGCGAAAAGTTTTAAATGAAAAGACCTTGTTGGGCATTATTCGCATTATCAATCATTTGAGCTCCTTCTCCCTCTTTGTGTCTTTCTCTGGATGAATGATGTATATAATTTGGCTCATTTTCCAAACTGTCTTTGACTTCCTCACCGGAGTTCCCTTAAACCTTTTCATTTATTCATCTCCTTCTCTTCTCGACTTCTCATACATAAATGAGGGCCAGTCCGTGTGTATCTCTCATAAGCATTCCATATCTCCACATATATAGTTCTCTCACTTGGAAATTTGGTAATCTTTTACTTTCGTTAGGCTTACTTGTAAATATATCTTATATCTATGGATTTTTACGTGTATAAATATGTGAGCATATGACAAGTTTGCTGTAATACACATACAGTATGTATATCGGATATATACTTTCAATTAGTACATATAACGGACATTATGTATCCAGCTGCATACGTATGTATGTATTATATATCTATGTAGCAATAGGTTTCGCATTGATGCAATCTTGAACCTGCATGATCTACGATAAATGAAACTCCGAGGGCAAGCACACCTATGTAAATAGCGAGTAGACATGGATATGAAGGGCGAGAGACGGGCCTTTTCCCGGGAAAGCCTCACCTGTCCCTCACTCCAAACAACTCGGAATATTAACGACGCTTGTATGGAAAAACAAGGTTCATTTTTCAACTCCTCAATGTCACCGAAGGAGTTTGGAAAGAAGAAAGCCCCTTTTGTAATTTTGTAAGTCGCATGACACCTCCGGAAGAATAATTCTTTGAAAATTTTAACAATTTGAAGAGAATTGGACTTTTTTAAATTCATATAACTTGGCGGGTTTTGAGCGACCTGGGTTTAGCTCTTTGCGGGGGTTCGTTGGGGGTTCGAAGGGGCATTCGGGGTTTATGAAAGTTTTTGAAGGGGGTTTAAATTTTCTCGGGTTTTGTGTCATCATGTTTGGTCATTTCTCCTGGTGATTGAAGAGATGGGAGGGCGAAGGTGACAGAGGAGTTTTTTGGGGGGGTTTCCTCTTGAGACTTCCTTTGACTTATCACCTCCTCACTTCTTGCTTAAATATTTTATTTCCTCCCTTGGATGCCGAGGTTCTCCATTTTTAATGGATGGGAAACACGACGTGTCAAAGTTTAATATGCCCTGGAGGGGGAAATGCAAGACACTCAATTGATTTAAATGCTCGGACGAGAAACCGTCTTTGCATTTTTGGTGGTTCGAGACGATTGCACACATTTTTCTCTCGGGACGAGGAAAGACGTTCATTTCCTCACAAATCACCAACGAGCTTCCTATTCTCTGCGCCTTCCTTTGATGAACAACCATAAAACTTGGCGGTTATTTATGAATTGCTCAAATTCCTCTTTTCTCAAATCCAATCCATTTGGACTTGTAAGTAATTGGAGACTCGATTTGAGTCATATTATCCCAAGTTGTGCAGATGCAAAATTGAAATATTCAATTACAAATTGGTAATATAAAGTGTTCAATTACAACTTTATTGTTGAATACAAAATACTTATATTAACGTCAATGTAATGGAGGTTTTTGAATTATTGAATTTCCTTGAGAAAATTTCTCGAAAATGAGTCGTCAATTGTTTGGTTCTTTCTTGGAATTTCCTGAGTTTCAAAAAAAGAAAACTCTTGTCAAAGTGACGCTCAAAATATATTAGTGAATGAAGATTCATGTAAGTTTTTAGCATTCATAAATCTTCATTGGCGTACTTTGATAGCTAATTGACAAATTGCCTTTGCATATTCCTCTGCATGTATAATTAAGATAAAAAGATATGAAAAGTTATTTGTTCTTGTAGTTTCTCCTCGAGTTTGGTGAAATGAGGATAATTTGGCCAATTGCCTTGGCTGACCTTAATTATATGTGGAGGTGTGCGAAGATAGCGTGATGATGGGAACTCCTGCAATATGCCGCATATGTATTTCAAACTTTCGGCTCGCCGATGATTACTAATGCAGTGTATAGTGATTGTTCTTCTCTCAGTTCCAAGGAAACTCGGAGGAAACTTTCATTCGCACCTTCTCTCATGTCCTAGAACACAAGAGGAGTCGGCGGTGCGTGGCGGGGCGGTTTGAATATTTCCACTGCACCACACCAGCTCATACTCAGCTATCGATTCAAGAACCTGCGGAGGAACTTTCTCCACGAGATCATAAAACCAACTCAATAAAATGGACATCCTCCCACAAAAATGACTCAATCCGGATCGTTCATCATACTCTGTACCTTTTGAGATGTACGTTCCTCTATGGATTCGTGCAAGTCTTCCCTGTCACATCCACTTGACTTAAATATTCAAATGGGCAAATTGCATAAGTATACAAAAGTATATGTACATAAATTACCTAATCACATGCTGCTTCTTATGTACATACTTAAATATATATTATTATATATGCATATGTCTCTCAAATTTCTATTTTCATTTTTCTATTTACTCCGGGCGAATTTTCCCTTTGAAAAGTTGGTTAGCTTAATATTTCACAAGTTTGAATTTCCCGAGTAATCCTCCCCATGCACTGACTAGGGATGTATGTGATGCTTGGGATGAGTAAGTTCTTTAGTACAATACATTTAGCCATGAAGTGATGGGAGAGGCAAAGGAATTAAGAGAGCTGTGAAAGCCAAATGAAAGATTGAGAAGGGAGAGAAAGGTAAAAGGAGGCTTGAAGAAATAAAAGTTCCTATTATTTATACATGGAACATTTGTGTGTTGATGAGGAGGAAATTGGAAGATTGCTGGGTCTTTTGCATGGTGATTTATTTCGTCTGTGTTTCACATCCACTTGGATGTCACTCAACTCAGTTCCTATTGAATCACTCGGCGGAGATGAGAAATTTATGAGCTCGCGGGTTCTCGACCTTTTCACAAACGACGATATTCATATATTTATGTATTTTTATGCACTGCGGAAGCGATAAAGTGGAAGGAGTTTTCTCCGACCACTTTCCCCATCTTCCCTCCTATTCCCAATGTAGGCAGAACACGTTCCTATGCCCATATTCCTACATCAGGCTATATATACAACTAGGTATGCTATTTACATCAGTTGGTAAGGATCTGTCTCTCTCTACATTTAAGAATTGTTTCATCCAACGACTCCCATACATCGATCGTATACCTATGTATGCACATATGTACACCTAATATAAATATACGTGCTTCTGAGGTGTATGTATGTACATGCTTATGGATATGAGAGGAAATACATGTATATATTTGAATATATCTATGTATATTAAAGAACTGAGGATAAACATATGGTGGTATTTAGTGCTATATATGAAACGTTTTGTATTGTGTTCATTTTATATGATATCTGATATGATTAAGATTATAAGGTATTTGTGGTTTACCCACAAGATCCAATGGAAGTAAATAATGCGTCTGATGAATTTCTTGTATATAATATATATTTCTCTCTATCTAAGTAAGAGGTTGAAGTTAATGATGGCGATATGAATAGTCTCCGCCAATATTCTTTTACTGAGCTTGAAGAAATATTCATGGAAATTTAGTCTGCGTTGACACATAAGTAAATATTTGACCCACGTGAAATTTGTATAATAAATAGTAATTTTTATAAAACATTTATTTAACTTTATAAAACTTAACTAATATAAATCGTCAGTATCCTTAATTTTATTTATATAAGTATACCTTATCTCGCTATAATATATATATATATATATATATATAAATAAATTGATAATTTAATAATTAAATAATTAACTTAATGATAAAAAGTAAGCGTTATTTATCTAAAACCTTTATATTTACACTCTTGTAATTTAAATCTAAGCTAACAATAAAAGTAGATAAGATACTGTAAGTATAAATAATCATATATCATTTATCTTTAGTTAAGTGAAAATTCTAAAAAAAACTCACCCATCTTTACGTTGGTCATTTTCCATACATTACATCAAGCTTAGTAAGAGAAGTTTGTCGGAGACTATATTCGTCATGTCTGAGTAGTGCACTCTCTTTGATTGGAAACCCCCGTCAGTCAGCCCATCATCTTCATTCTCCCAGTTTCTTATTACTTTTACCTTTAATCTTCATTCCACCTCCTCTGAGCTCCACCAACCCCAGGGAGGAATTTGCATATTGGAATTCCTAATGTTCTAAATTGCATTATTTACACCTGTCCCGTGGCAGGTCGTTGCAAGTTCTCATGTCTCTCTCAGTTCAGTGCATCGAGGGAAATTGAGTAAATATTTAATTCCGTCTTGTTTGCAAAGAGAATTTGGCAAAATGTACTGCAAGCATTTCCAGCCCAGATCCAGCCCACTCAGCATGTGCATACCTGAAGTGGGCGAATATAAAGAAATTCTTGAAAGAATCCCTTTGACCACTTTTGATCACATTGGCTTGCTAAATATGAAAGGAATTTGAATGAAATGTCTCCATTCTCTCTAATATCTATTGAGGTGAGAAACGCCGTGTGGTTGATCCGAGTGACTCAAGTGAGAGGAATTCACATCGTCGCCCAGTGGATGTAAATCCTTGTCACAGGTGCTCATCTGGTCTTCAATAAATTACAAGATTACCTCGGTTTGGCACTTTGCTTAAAACTACAAACTATTATTTAGTGCTAAGCTTTATAAAGTGATGAGCTATACATACTTGTTTACCTACATATGTATACTTGTAAAACAAAATGACAACTTCTGTATAATAATGGATTGAATGCTTATTCATTTATCTAATATCTTGTGATGTGATATATATATTTATATCACAATATGTAGCATTAATTGGAGACCAATTAGGATTTGGATTTGTTTTTTGAATATATTGGGAATTGAGGTAAATGGAGAACTTAAAGAATAGTTAAGGTTAGTTATAAAGAACGAGAAGAGATGGTTAAGTTTATTCAAGTCCCCCAATCCTCCGAGTCTTTTGATGGATGAAAATGTATGAAGGAAGGTGAGCGGAAGGAGCGGATGACGAGGACGGAAACAAAAAACCCCACCCTTCCCCCTCTTCCGCTCACGCCCCTCTCCCCCCCAGAAAGAGATACATCGCCCTCAATATCACTCAAATGTGCATCGTCAAAGCCACTTCCTCTACAAAGACTCTCGAAACCAAAGCTTCGACTCCCATGTGGAAATTCTAACCCTTTTGTATTTGGGAACACGAGAGACAAACACGTGTATTCGATGTATTTACGTACTTGAACCATTTAATATACCAGAATGAAGATTTTTAGAAAGCAAATACCATATGCATTATATACATAACGATGATTTGAATCTTAAAAGTTTCTATCATCATCTATACAGTGCACATTAAGGATGTATGGCTAGGAAAATATATTTATGAATATGCACTACATTGTATGTATGTATGGAATGTCTATTTTTTGGGAATGTTGAGGTATTATTTCAACAATTATTTTAAATGCTTTTTAGTTAGTCTAAATGACTCGTGAATTCAAACGGCGATTGAAACTTTGACTGCGGAACAATTCGCAAATTGAGAGCATGGACTTGATAAATATGACGGAACCGTTTCATATCATTTTATCTATAAAAGTATAAGGTTAGTTTTAAGCCACAGTGTTTTTCCTGCAGTTCTCAACCGTGTCGGGCAAATGTTTTATGAGAGATATACTCATATCCAGTAAAGGTGTATATGGGGCTTAAATACCTACGTTGGTCGTTTTGGGGCAGCTCATGGAGCATAATATGGATAAGTGAATGATGGGCTTCGCGTCCCACCAAAAACATCTTTTTAGACTCCTGGTCGAGGTTTTTTGGCGCGTGAGGCATGCCATTATTCTCTCGATCATATAGAACCATGCATATATAAACATATAACTATTATATGTACGTTTACTTTAGTACTTTGAACTCGAGTGCACTTTCATAATACATATATTTATTACACACATACATGTGTGTATGAAAATTACAGTCGATGCATTTAAGTACATGGTTAGTGAGGTGTATGTAATATATAGGCATATATGGGTGTATGAATGCAAGGCGGGTCTTTCTCTCCTGGTGGAAATGTCCGTGTTCGGGGGGGGAGTTAAATATTTGAGCGTGTTTCGTGGGGGAGTCTTAATTAGGGAATTAGAATGGGGGACTTGGGGGAGTTTCGTGAGAAGGAGAAATTCTTGAGGAGGATGGAAATTGGATTCGGATCCGAGTGGTTCCATTAAACCTCCCTTAAACCCATTCCTGTGCTCTCCCTCGCTCTCGCACACGGCCAAGAAATCAACACGAAATGACTTATGATCATTACGAGTCCAAAGAGTGAAGACGAGAAGTCAATGATGTTCTTTAATGTCGTTATAATTAGTTCTCCTACTCCCCAATTATATTCAGAAAATTGACTTCTCAAACAATAAGTATTTGAAACTTTGAGTCACTTCGATATACAATGTAAATATCTTCATAATTTCATACATAATAAATTTAACAGTAATAGGCACAAAGTATTACGCATATGATTTCATTGGGTCGCTCAAGTCCATTCTCAAGTTGCGTCAAGTTCGCTCAAGTCATACAAGCTTTCCTTAAAAGAGACTTTAAAAAGTTTGTATGTATGAGGATGAGTAAATATATTATATTATATGAAAGTATATGTTATGTAGTGATGAAAGATGAGTATTTTATTGAGTGTCATTAATTAAATATGAAAATGGAAAAGTATGAAAAACAACAATGAAAGCTTTAATTTTCGAGTTTCATCCATTCAAGTCTATTATTCGTTTATTTGACCATTGAGGGATGATTTTTCCTTTTTATGAAATTTTCCGGTGAATTTCCCTTTGATGGGATCCTTTATCGGGTTTAGAGTTCTTATTCATCTGGATCACCTGGATTACAACGCAAGGGAGATAAATCAACCAGAATTTTTAAATTGTCAATTCTCCATATTGGCGTGTGATTTGAAAGGGGAATTTCATAATGGGAAGATTGGACATGCATATCTACGATTACGTCTTTTTACGCCATTATATCGATTATACATAAGTTCCCGAATCGATCGTCGAGGTTGAGGGGAAAAGTGGTAAAAATACTTTATAGCCCTCCTCATCATACTAACTGCTCACCTTATTTGATAGAGAGCTTAAGTCAAAAAAGGTTCGATATAAAACCCCCTTGCTCAACCTGTCTGAACATGAGTATACCATATATCACATTCATTACATCCATATGTATGTATGTATATGAGACTTAGAAAAGATACTGCGGAGTTTGAATTCACCAAGATTGTATACATATGTAAATATAATCTAGAGAGTCATGGAACATCGACGTTTATTTGACAACACACAAGACAATGGATTTGACTTTGCAAATCCATTTTCCCAGAAGATGAGGACGAAGGGAGTCATTGGGAATTAAAAGACTGTAGATGAAAAGCGAGGTAAACCAACCTGATTGATTAGAACCAGATTATCCAGGCATTGTGCATGGAAGGAGAGGCTTTTGAATAAATGATGTTTATTGAGTTCTTGGCCCCTCCTTTTGACCGACAACCCGTTTCCACACAAACAAAAATGCCGTGTGTTGAGGCGTTTGTTGCTAAGCTCCGTCCCAACTTCCCGAGGAACACGCGGAGACGGGCGATCGATGGGCGCCGAGTCGCCGTACGTTCCTCTCCCTCCTCCACGTGGCCTCCGCACCAACACACCATCGCCCGAAAGAATATAAGATAATACAAATGACCAAAGGAGCCCCACCGACCGTCCTTCTCCTTGCCCAACTCACAGTCCAAGACCCAATTAGGGAACAAACATGAAGATAATTTATACGGTTTATGTATGGGAACTGGAGAAAGTCTTTTATTGGATAAATTATTTTAATACTAATAAATAGGTTGAAGAAATATGAATCGTTTTCTAATTAATACATTTTTAACATGAAAACTAGAAGTAACGATAAGTTAAAAAATGATTTGCACGGAGGAGAAAAGTCTTAATTGTCTCATTTTTGGAAATATTTAATAGAGAATGAATTTAGGTTTGCCAAATGTAATAATGCACGTGTCACATAGATTAATAAAAGAAGACATTATGACCAATCTTGGCGTGACATTTGGATGCGACATATAGAAATTATAAACGAATGTTCTCCTATGCTTCCGTGCTCATTCTCCCTTATAAGAATTCTATAAAAGAAAGAGATGTGAAATGAATATGGGGGGAGGTAAAGAAACCTTAATGCATCGACCGGGGCCCCGTCCACTTTCCCCGCATCTCCTTCATCAAAAAGAATCTCTTCTATCCAGTCAGTACATCTCGCTACCTTTCCACAGACTCACATATATACCCTAAGTAAATGTCCGTGTTCCTCATATTTGGATATCAAGTTACGAAACTGCGGACATTCGGACTCATTTTGTTCGTTCGGGGAAGTCTACGAGGCTTTATGAAATGTAACAAGGTTGTTTGGTACAAGGATGATTAGGTTGGTAATTTTTATGAGTGGAGGTTTTTATCACTAGCAAATCATTTAATCGCAATTGAATGATGATGAAGATGTGATTAATTGATAACCCTAAGGACGAATTCCGCGTTGATCTTCACCTAATAAGAATAAGGAATTGATCAAATTTGGAATAAATGAAACAAATTTGCTATTTATTTCGAGATTTGGTTTGCACAAAAAATTGGGAAAGAGTGATTTAGTTTATATTGAGGTGAAAGGGATTTTTATCAATTGAAAATTTAATTGTGAAAAAGTTCTAATAATCTCAATGGGATTTAAATTCTATTTCTTAAAAAAACAACGTAAATTAATGAATTTAGCTTTTGAATAATTGATTTGGGAATGAGTAGAAATAGCTCCGGAAATTAGATTTATATTAGAACTTCTTGCCAATTGAATTTGTAATTGAGCCTGAGCATTATCCCATTGTTGAGTCAGATGACTCTGAGTTCCTGTGTTGGAACTCGAGCGTGTCTCTTCCGCTCCTCGTCATCTAAATGGAACTCTGCTCCATTGGAACAGAACTCCGCACCTTCACATGTACATTTCCTAATTAATCAATGTCCCTCCCAGCACCAAAGAGGAAGCTCTCAAATACACAAACACACATTTAAATACACATTTTACCCATAACTATTTTATGAATATTATGTAAATACAAGTTGTCTCTTGCTTAAATGAAAAGGGAAATTTGTGAAATGTTGAATTGAACAAAGTTAAAAGCTAAAAACATCAAAACCCCGCTTCTTTCTCATCAATGTCATTTTGAGTTGATTTCCTCAATTATGCGAGAATTCATATTCTATCTATTTAATTTTCCCATATAAGTATATCGAGTGGAATTCTGTCAAAATTCTCTTGAATAATTTTAGGATATATATTTTTTTTAATAATACTAAATAAATTACTTTACACCACATATTAATATGGATGTTTATATTTGAGCCACATTGTAATACTTTCACATCATTACATCATTAATAAATAGCGAGATACAAAAAGTTTCTATACTACGAACTTAAAACGCATTCTGAGGGTTTAATTCTTTATGAAAAAAGCAATGGCAGCTAAGAGAGGGATTTTAAGTGAATCAAGTCATTTATTATAATTTAGGAAGTTGAATGACGCATGGGAGAGTCAGGGACAAACAAACGATATCTTGATATACTTGGGTATATACTTCTTTCTCTATTTAACCATACAAACTTCATATTGACTGATGGGGGGAGATGGAATTCAAGATGGGAGACATCCATTGGTTGCTCATTACATGGAAAAGACTTTTACTCTACCAGATATTTACGTGGACATTATTGGAAAAAATCAATAATATTCTAATTGATTATTCATCCTTATTATTACGAATAATTGGCAGACGAATTCGCCTTATAATGCTAGTACCCCAATGATGGCAAAATTCTATTATTATACAGAATAGATCTGTAGAATCTTCATAAGCTACTTGGTACAAACATTGACTTAGCAAACTATAAATCATCACATAGAAAATACCCGTTCATATCACAAGTATTTCTTCCCACATCATATGGAAATACAAATAAATAAGGATCATGGCTATATGCATCATGAGAATAATGAGGGCCAGAGATAGGAGAGCCAAGGTTTGATAAAAGAATTTTTGCCATTGTTCAAATTCCCTCCCTTGGTCTCCACCGATGTTTTCTCCTAATGAGGGGAAGGATCTTGAAAGTTTGTTTGAGAAAGTTCTTGAAGGATCCTCAAGTCTTCATTTGAAGAGAGGGAAAGTCTTGGGTGGAGACTTGGATGTTGTGGACACTGGGCTTAATAACAAAGGGATCTGACGAGGCCCTTGAAATCTAAAACGTGCTCAATGGTGGGCCCAAGAGTTTTTTGAGAAACTTCAATATTGGGCATGTTGATCTTATTAAGAAAGTCCTCCTGGACGTTGAGAAGTGGAGGAAGTGTGATTGATGTCTTGAGTCTCGCGTATGAGATTTGAGTACAAAGGAAGGAGGAGTCAAGGGGTGGCAGCCAAGGGGAGCAGACAGGATGAGGATCGCCCTCACTTGAACCCAAAATCCCTCATCCTTTCAGTCCTCATTAACAGATCTGGTCTGACTAAGAGAATAATTTCCTCGTCATTTCCACTTACTACATATTATTTTAACCTGCGGAGTATTATTTAGCTCGGCCCCTTGGCGGCGAAATTCAAATGTGAGAAAATGGGTACTCTTGATTGATTTGATGGGTGGACCAGGGCGATGTTCATTGATTGCTTCTTTAGACACCTTGAGAGACTTTATTGGTTTTCATTGGAGGGATTTGGTCGTTGAGTGAATAATTTAAAATGTCCATTATGGAAGGGGCGAATTGACAAGTCATTCCTCCGTGCGTCGCTCAATTGTCAATGAAGGAGAAAGGAGAGAAAGGAAAAACATTCATTTCCCATTCCAAATCACTTACCTTCCAATCTCATCTTCATCCTTCCAAAAAAACCTTCACACAAATAATTAAACAGTTTCTCCTATCACCAACCTTGCAGTGCGTAGTGGTATAATATCACATCTTAGGTCTCATACATGCTTTTCGAATATTCATATAGTAAACATATATTCACTATACATAAGTATGTATAGGTAAGATATGTGCAAACTTGAAATATCCGAAACTTGTCTAAGGAACATTGGAAATATTGTATAAAACTCATAGGAATTTATACAAGATTGTATGAGAGGTATATAAAGTGCGTCCCTTTGAACCTTTTACGTTTTGTTTTTTCAAAACTATTTCCGATATTTTCATATAGTTTTATATTTAGTAAGTATGTATGCTGTTAAGTAAAAAAATGAACACATTTATAAAAAAAAACTTAATTTTCTATGGGAATTTAATCAAATTTAATAATTTAACTAAATGTTAGATAACTTTTATAGTTTGATAGACCAAGGAACATTTGTGCGACATTAAAGAAGAAGAATTAGTACCACAATGAGATTGATTAGTCTCCCCGTTTCGAAATTAACATTAAAATACATGATGTAAAAGGTTCAAAGGGACGCAGTTTATTACACATACAAGGGGCATACAAGTCCATTAGAGGGGAAATTTCCCCTGGAATTGAAAAGAGATAAAAGCGCTGAAATCTCTCTTGAGATTTCTCTCAAACATTGCGAGGAGCCAAGAGCTCCTTAAATATGAAAGAATAGATCTCCTTAAATACTTATTTACTGCCGGGCCTGCTTACTCACGCCATAAGGCCCGGTGGTTTATGACTTCATGTCCTCATGGCAAATTTAATATTGATGTCAATTCAATATATATGTACATCGTACAGTATTTCACCTATACATTGTATGTTATATGTAGAAATCTATTTAATACAAGGATAATACGTAATAAATGGGGGAAGGACTGATATATCTAATGAATCTTAATAATTATACTTATAAGTCTGATTCAACATGTCGAATCCCATCTTGATTAGCCAATTTAAATTTTTTTTCATTTCGCCCCTTTTCTTATTATTCATGAATGAGGATTCGTGTGGGGCAGGTGGAATTTCTCGGCTATTCAACATCATCAGTGTAACTCTCAACTAAATATTTAAAATGGAATGTTCAGTTCAGGTGACGTGTGCGTACTTGTCATGCAATTTCGTTCAAAGCATCGATTATGCCCGGGCTTATCTCATGACTATTATGAGAAATTATAACTATCGAGAGGCTTATTCTTAAGTTATTACCAACAAATGCATATAACATGTATAAATTATGATCAAATGTCCAACTCTATAAAAGTTCATAATAAATACATACTTAGGTAGATATATCTATTTATCACAATTGGCATTAAACTCTGAAAAATGATGTATTTTGTTAATACCTTGGTAATATAAGTATAGTGAATGGTTTATTTAATTATTAAACATGGAAGTATCAAGTTGTGTAAATTGAAATATTATTGCTAACTTGAAGACACCCCTATATTTACACAGTTTACATAGTTTGATATTTAAAAGGACCTCTTTTCATGTACTATATAAACTTGTATAAGATTCAAATAGAGCTGTATCAATATAAATATCGATTTAAAATGAGCAGAGCTCAATGGCATTTCTGCGTACTTATTTTGAGGAATAAGAAATTGAAGCAAATTTGTCCTCTAATGCAATTATTTCACAAGGTGGAATTAGGAAATATTAAATGATCTTCTCATTTTCTGGTGAACAGTCCAAATTCAAATGTTCCCAAAACGCGATTAAGGTATAATATTGAAATGGAATTATTATTATCATATGTATTTATGTAATATATGCAATGTATATATTTTTATACCAGACAAGTAAAGTATACTACTTTGGGGTTCGTTAGCTCATTGCCTTATCAAAATATACACATATTTATTAAGCCATTTCTGATATTTATCTAAACATAAAAGCACCACCTTTAATGTATGTACTATGTGTTTCATTAGAGATTTTACCCAAGAACAATGCTAAAGTAAAATAATTAATATAACTACCTACGAATTTAACATTTTCTTTGAAAATTTTCAAATTCATTAATGCAAAAAGTATCTATGATGCGTATGTACTTATTTACAGGGCTGTCAATATCTTCTTTCCGCCTTGCTGAATTTCAACCTCTTTTTAAGATATGAGAAATTCAGAAAAGCGGAAAGAAGATATGGACAACCCTGTATATCTAATTGTACATAGGTAGTAGACATTGCCCGAGACTGTTGAGCTGATATATGAAATTTGGGCGACTCGAATCGTTGAATTTAATTTTGAGGTGAATTTGGGACGAGTCATTTATTTGTCCTTGCGTGTTGTAGAGGAGAAATTTGACCAGATATAGGCATATGTATACATACTTAGGTATATAAAGTGCAAATATGGAATCTATTAGAATACTTCCATGGATACATACATACATGTAATTTCTATTTCCTGTATTGAGGACATATGTTGATGATCATGCATGTGGCTACATAAATAATACATTTAAAATGCGATGTATGAAGTTTAAAAAGGAAAAGAGACGGATATGATAGGCATAAAACTCTTATCCTAAATAATAGTTGCAATAATACGTGGATAATCTCGTTGGTAAATAGGCTAAACTTTCTTGACACGAAAACCTCCAAGTTGATAAATGAGACGCGAATGTCTGGAAATGATCTTAACTCATAATTTAACTTTCACATGTATATGTTGAATAATGAAATAATGACAAAGTTGATCTCTCTTAAGTCAATTCGCCAATTTATTTTTTCGAGTAATTAAAGACAATTGAAGCCTTTTGATTCCCAGGTCCGGACGTTGTTCGTGAGCGGACTTCCCATGGATGCGAAGCCTCGAGAACTCTATTTACTCTTTAGAGGTTATGAGGTAGGATAATTGAATTAAAATTGAAATAATGATTAATAATTGTAAATCTAACTTTTATTTTTTAAATGAATTTTAAGACAACTGTAAATATAAATATACATAGGAAAGAACAATTGTAAATGGAATATTAATTATTATTCTAAATGTAACATTTTATTTTGTTCAAGGGCTATGAGGGTTCACAATTGAAAGTAACGAGCAAAAATGGGAAAACGTCATCAGTAAGTGAATTTAGAAATTCATTGATTTACAAAGCCCTAAAAATCAATAATTGAAATGAAAAAGTTATTTAAATTGTTTGTCTTTTTCATTTCAGCCCGTGGGTTTCGTGACGTTTAGTTCGAGAGGAGACGCCGAGGCGGCCAAGCAAATTCTTCAGGTAATTGAAGAAAAATTATCGGGAAGCGGAAAGACCAACAATGTCATTTTGTCAAACAGGGCGTTCAATTCGATCCTGATCTCCCTCAAACGATTCGTCTCGAGTTTGCGAAGAGCAATACAAAGGCGAGCAAACCGAAGCAGCAAACCCCACCAGCCGCTCCGCAGCATCCAGCCATCATGCATACACTGACTGGACGTAAGTCAATTATTTAATAGAAATTAAATTATTTAAAACAATTAATTAAATGTAACATAGATCCAATAATACAATAATTTTCAAATGTAAAAATAAATATATATTTTTACAATTTTAAACTTAAATTGTAGAATAGTATATTTATATATTAATATATTTACTCTAAATAGCTATAATTAACTATAATTAAGGTATGCATATGGTTTTACTAAAATTAGTAGACTCTAAGCAATACATGATTTATATAAAAGCAAAGGTTCATGAGATTTAATTGATTGAGTAAAGATGGGTGTGTTTTTATATCTAGAATACGACTGTGGTTTGTTTACAGCGTTGGGAGGTCCGTTTTTCGCCGGGGCTCCCGAGCTCTGGCCGCCTCCGTTGGCGTATTCGGGAGCGGCTGCGGCCGCCGCAGCGGCAGCTGAGCTTCCAGGGGGCCTTCAAGCCCCGACTTTGGTCCACCCTGCCCTGCACCCCCAGGTGAGTCGCCTCCTCGGCTCGTGTCTCACCCGCTGCAAAGAACAGACATACGCTTTCACCCACTCATCTAGCACACACCCCGGCGGGGACATCCCTCCCACCACCACACTTATTAGTCAGACTTAACCAGCTCCAGACCTATTTCTAACTTTGTCTAATAAACTCAATTCCTGTTCTCCTCTCAGATCTTCATTCTTTCATTTTGTGCTGAATTGTAAGCCAAGGTCCCCTTTGAATTGTAAGGATTTTAATAAGGGAGGATGAGAGAGTGTTTTGCTAGGCTAGGCCAGGCTGGTGTACTTGTTTGGGTAGTTGTTAATGTGGGGGAATTTCAGGCGCTGACGCTGGGGGGGCCTCCACTCGGCTCACTTCACGCCACAATTCCTCATCTGCTCCCGTCGCCGTCAATGGCGTCCCCAGTTGGGTCGGCGTGCTCTCAGCCGCTCGCCAATCACGCCCCTTGCTCGACCCTCTTCGTCGCAAACCTCGGCTCATTCATTACGGAACAAGAGCTGAAGGACATCTTTGGCAGGTTAACCACCGCTTCTCACTCCCGTCCGCATGAACTTTCACTTTCACTCTTCATGACCACAGAAGGACTCGAATAAGGAAGATGAGAAAAAGTACAAAATTCCCCTTGTCTGAACTCTAGTACAGGAGGACTCAAAACGGTTCCATCTTTACCCTCATTGACACCTTTATCTTTCAATCTGTTAATTCCAATTTAGTAAATACTTTTTTGACATTTACCATTTGGCCAAATATTTATTTGGAAACGCAAGATTCGGATGATGAATGACTTTTAATAAGGTAAAGGGAAAGACTGGGATTTAGCTTCTTGCTCAAAGGGAATTGCCCAAGAGAGTCCTTTGTATCTCGTTGTGTGTCGGATTTTCCCGTGTTTTGAAGGGCCAGGAGAGAAATGTGAGGTTTGTGAAGGGCCATCAATTTCACGTCCATTTTCTTCACTCTCACCACTCCTCCCTCACCTCACGGTTCTTTTCAAAAGTGGAAATCTGTGGAGGAGAAAGTTCCGGACGTCTGTCTACTTGGGCAATGAGGGAAGGACGGAAAGAAACTCATTTGTTTGTTCTTCCAGCTTTCCGGGATTTAGTCGGCTCCGGCTCCACACGAAGGGCGGGAGCCCCGTGGCCTTCGTGGAGTACGTGGACGTGCGGTGCGCGACGCAGGCCATGGCGGCCCTTCAAGGGTCCTTCCTCCGCTACTCGGACCGCGGCGGGATTCGGATCGAGTACGCCAAGACCAAGATGGCCGAGGTGAACGGGGTGAACGGACACGGGCAGTACAACCAGTTGAATCATGTAACGAACCTCAGTCTGTCGACCCCTTCCCAAGTCCCTCCTGGGCCGAGTCCTTGGCTCTACCGCCACATCGTGAACGCCGCGTAGCCACCAGCCTCCTCGCCGACTTGACTTTTCTTGCAGGGAGGGATGAAGGAAGAGGGCGGACAGGAGTGAAGCGCCCTCTTCGGAATGATTCCGTCACGCCACTATTTTTCTACCTCCCCTGGGAAGGTCACCAACGGTCACTCCTCGATCATGTAGCTAGCCAAGTCTCTGCTAGATTCCAAGAACTCCTCTCTAGTCTCCCCATCCATGACCTATGATCACTTCGTTCAGTCGCGGCTGAGGACCAAAGACTTGTAAACTTTTACTTTCTCCGACCCTTCATATTCGAGGAAATCGAGTATTTACATTTACACAATGCGGAGTTTCAACTCTGGCTAAAAGCAAACGAACCATTCGAAGACAAAATTTGACCTTTTTTATCAAGTTATTTTTCCAATATCATACAATCTGCCTTTAAAATTCAAAAAAGATTGAAGGAATTTATCAAGTCAGGAAAAATATTTACTGACAATGACAATTAGAAAAGATGAGAGTTATTGGCTATGGATATATAAATATATTTAAAATATACATATAAGTACACTACATGAGACTATACAATTGCAGTGTATCTACATGGAAATAATTAACAATGACATGTTACGTATATTTGTAATATTTTTTATTTATTTAAGATTTGATGCGACTCTTTCCTTCATATAATTTATCATTTCCTCATAAATAAATACGAGACGACTAGCTTACTTTTATGTATACATAAGTATACTTAAGATCATGTATAAAAACATACATACATGATCTTGAAATATTTACAGTAAATATGAATTCGGCTATAAGTAATTAACTCTAAATACTTTAATTGATAAATTTACTTAAATATATCATAGTCGTATACATAGATGTACGTATCTAGTTTAAAATACCTAAAATACATAATTGATATATGGAATATTTAAGGATAAATATAGTACATAGAGTAAGTAATGTTAGAGCTCATTCAGGTCATCCTGAGTGTGACGGCAGTTACATTTTGTGCCTCGTCGTAAAACGAATAATAAACTTGTAAATAATTTAAATAATTCATATTCGTACTTAAAACAAAATTATGTATTTTAACGAGTAGTCATTTAGGAAAACTATTTGCATTATCTATTCATATGATAAAATAATCAGAAAAGTAAATATTTGTTAATTAATTAGTTAAATTTGAGATATTGCCAGTTACTCTGATAGCAAATAACTTATTTACCAAATGACCTTTTAAACTTTTTCTTATTTTTCGTTTATAGGCCTTTTAAAAGTCCAAGCTCTTTGTGAAAGTTGAATTAGAAACTTCTAACTCTCAAATAAATGTTTTAAAATCTTCTGAGAGCTTCTCATCATTTCCAGGTGTACAGGAAATGTTGATTTTCCGTAAAAATGGAAATTGTACCTTTAGAAAAATCTTCAAATCAGTTTTTCCTCCAATAGAAAAATGTAGTGTTGATCCGCTATTCCTCCTCTTGTTACTTTTGGCTCAAGTCGAAATAAACTTTTCATTCTTTATATCTAGATAGATGCTATAGGTATGAATAATCTGTTAATAAGGATATCAATATATACATACATATATGTAAGTAAAATGTACTTAAAATGCATAAAATAGTTGATACAAAACTTGTAAATATGGATAATTATATACATTCGTTTGTTTTGTTTGGAAAACTGTATACATAGGTAATAAGCATAATTAATAACTAACCAGGTTAAACACATAAAGATGTCTATCTACTGACACCGGAAACATATAATGCTTACTGAAAAGTAAAAACTTTTATCAATACCTTTATCATTTGTTGTCACATCTAGCAGGTTAATATTATAGGTAACTAACAAAATGTGTTTGCAATACGTAAGACTATAATATAACATTTCATTATTTCCGTTTAGTTAGTTGTTCTGAACAGTATTTAGTATG
This sequence comes from Neelides sp. FZ-2019, assembly GCA_009869795.1. Classification (NCBI taxonomy): domain Eukaryota; kingdom Metazoa; phylum Arthropoda; class Collembola; order Neelipleona; family Neelidae; genus Neelides; species Neelides sp. FZ-2019. The sequence goes on along the minus strand of VJMY01000453.1, from coordinate 100 downwards.
CCAGGAAAATCCTATCTTTTCACCAAAACTTTCCATCATACCTAGTTTTCCTTTCCATACATTTCTTTATGGGAATAAGAGAATTAAAAATGGCATTTTA
>VJMY01000452.1:0-62770 GCA_009869795.1 Neelides sp. FZ-2019 | reverse complement strand
TATTAGCTACTTTGATGTTAATCTGTATAAATCTAAGTATAATAAAATTAAAGAGTTATAATATGATAATTGGAATATGAAGTTGTGTTTCCCAAAGCAGAAATATTTAGGAAATCTAGATTTAAAAGTGAACTACTGGAATGATTTAGGTAGACTTACCCAATAACTCAAGATTTTAAGAAACGTCATATCCAATTTCAGTAGATGCACTTAAAAGTGCAATTGTTTAATGAGAAAAAAGATATTTATTTTAAAAAATAGTGTAAAATTAGATGAAATAGCTTTAATCAAATTAATATTATAATTTCATTAAACCGGTTAGTCTTGTGGCTTGGAAATTAAGTACACTTTGTAACTTAAAACTTTAAAGACGTTAATAAAGATATACAATACAATTATATATGTTTATAATATAATTGTTTAAGATTATTAATAAGAGAAAACAATTTCTTCATATGATTATTCAGTAATTTCGTTTTAAAGCATATTTTCGACTTGTAATTGTAACTTCTATACGTGTAAAAAAAGGCGAATAAAATTAAGTGCGATTTCGTTTGAACACTTATTAAATCATTAAGTATGTATTTATATATTAATTATACACACATCGTATATCTCGCTCCTGCCTGCTTTAATTCAATCATTTGCATTATATCTTTCGACAATTTAGACATTTACAATTGGCTGGATTTTGTCGAACTTTTAAGTTTTGTCGAATCTTATAAGTTATAATTATTTTGAATTTTAAAATGTATTATTGATTTGAATGTGGATCAAATAATGATGTGAATCAAATTCAAAACAAAAATTTGGAATTCCTATTCTTTCACATAACATTTTATAAACACAAAATATAAGATTAACGAGCAATTTGGTTAATTCTGTGTTCCGTTTGGGTTTGGAACTCTCTTTGCGATTGCGGAATATCCTTTTCTCTGAGAGTGTTAATGAGCACAGGATTAATTCCAATGTTTTCAATAAAGGCCCTTACTGTCTGCTTGTACTCATCTGGATGTCTTGCCATGTGTCCAACGTGTGGAGTATTTTCCCAAATTTTAGTCGTGGATGTGACTCCTAGTGGAACCCAAGTTTCCTGGACTCTGAAGACGATCGGAAGTGCTGAAATTTGATCGGTGCGACTGCAGAGAAAAAGTGCAGGGCATTTGAGCGGTTTGTTGTAGAAGAATTCATGGGACTCATTGTAATACTTGGTAGCCACATTGTACATGGCTTCCATGTACAGCTCGATTGATCGTTGAGTCTTTTGCTGAAGATAGTTGTTGGTAGGGAAAAGGGATTTGGAAACTCCAATGGCTGTGCCTTCAACATCACAAACCTTCCAAAAATAAAAACACAATGTAATCAAAAATTTTTATGTAAATTTTTTAAAATGCTGTTCTACCACGAGGATCGTATAAATTGGTATAAATAATATAAAGCTTTACTACAAAAAAAATTGACTGCTATTACAAGAATTTACTTATCATATTATTTTTAGTTTATCTAAATATTTAAAGAAGTTTTTAATAATTTAAACGAGAAAAAAGTGACTTACTGAATCCCAAACATGGCCTTTAAATCCATCAAGAACCTTTTGGTATTTGTTCAAGTCATCATGGGCGTATCGGAGAAGTTGACCGAAAACGTACCCACCGACAGAAAATCCATGAACGAGTCTCTTGTCATGGCCCAAGGATTCGAGGATTGGCAGGAGTTCGTCTTTGACTATGGGGACGCAAGACTTTGGCCACAAAAGTTGGAACGGGGAAATTCTGACCGTCAACACGTCAAATCCATGTTCCAAGTAAAAGTTGACATATTTTGACACAGCTTTATCTTTGGCCATTAACCAGCATAGTAAGAGAGAGAGCGGCCGTCCCTCACCCGAGTAATTCACTTGAAGAAGATTCTTCTTTTTCTCAATCTTTTCAGGGGTAATGAGACTTATTGTGGACGTGAGAGGTGTAATGTGCTTTTCTCTTGTGAAAGCGCGAATCAATTCGCGACCCTCTGCCTGAAGCAAAGGAGAGCTCAAGACTCGTTTACTTATCTGAAGGAGCATTTCCTCGTTGATTCACTTGTTTCTATTTCCTTTTATAATATTTGATCTCGTGTGTGCACTACAAATGTGGCTTGCTGGAAAGGAACAAAATGCCCCAATAAGTAAATATGAAATATGAGAAAGTTACGAGAATAATTACCACTCGAATCGTTGATAAATTATCTGATAAATTATAACTTTATTAGCAATGTGCTCTCCACATTCCCAACGTGCTAAATAGGAGTTTAACACTTGATAAGGGTTCTTACCTCAAAGACCTTGAAACTGGCAGACAGGCGCTAGGCGTTAGAATCTATTTTAAATTAAACGAATTCCGTGGGCTTTTATTAGCTGAAGGGGAACACACATAGGCTTCCGTGGGAAGATAATATTAAAAAGTGTAAACCTTTGTTTTGTCATAAGAGAAAGTGTGAATATTAATAAAGTGCAGAGTGAACAGAGAGGGATAAAGTCAATCTCATGCCGGATCTGAGACAAGTGGAAGTGTAGAGGGGAAGGCCAGCGGTAGGAGCGCGCAGAGAAGCGAAATTCTCGATTCGCGAAATTCGCAGTCTCTCTGACTGTGAAGCAATTGGTGAATTCTGGTGGTGTGATCATATAAGAAAACTGCTGGCTGGTTGGAAGAGCAAAGGAATGGAAGGGATATCAAACCAGTATACCAACACGGTTACGGCTATCTCATCAACATTGTAGGAAGTTTATAGATGAACTCTGCTAGACTTTCTAAATTCAAGTTCACAACAAGGACAGACTTTGCTAAATACACTAAAGAGATAGGCCTAGCCCAACACGATAAAAAATACATGCTCGCCTTTTTAGCATGTTGTGATGAGATCATGGCTATATGATTTTGTACAGAATAAAAGTATGTATGAATATATCGCGATTTAAAAAGCCTTTAGGCTGTGGGTCTCTCCTTTTCCAGAATACATTGGCCTACACAGGAGTAAATAATGAAGTTAAAGGTTTTTCTGTACATCATTGTTTCATTTAGTTGGGGTTCCCTCATCATCCCTATCTAATGAAGTTGTATTTTAAGAACGTAATGTTGATGATGAGATAGAATTACACTCGATGTTAAGTAGCATTTTTTAAGTTTGGGTATTTCAACACATGCTGTAGAACTTGTGTACACAATTTATAAACAACTTATATAATATAATAGAAAGATGGAAAGGCCAGCAATTAAAAACTATTTTTTAACGACTTGAATTGAACCACTTAATAGTTTGATATCATGATGAGTTAACGAGCTGGAAAAAATACATGCTGTGATATTGTGTAATATGGATACAAATGAAAGAACGAATTCAATTGTAAGACAATGTGAATAAATGCATTTTAAATACATTTAATATTTTATTATTTTAAATAAATCAACTGAATATATATGCCATTATTTAATAAATATATCGCTATCAAGAAATATTAACGAAAAAAAAATTACAAAATCAAATATTATATTATAGTATAAAACATTAGTATAACAATAAAATATTTTTAAATGTCATTTTTTCCAAGCGCGTTTCTTATTTTTGAGGTCTCCTGCCGATCTTCTGATCTTTTTCCTTTCTTGATGATGTTTGGCTGATGATTCTGCTGATGATTGCCTTTGCTTTCCTTTAGTATCGTGTCTCCGCTATAAGAAAATATAACAAAAATTTATTTATTAAGTTACAAATCATAATTATTTTGTTTATATTAATATCTTTACTGGTCTCATTGGAAATGACATTTCTCGTCCACCGAGTGGGCCTTTAGTTTTTATTTGATCTGCTTCAGTTTTCAGCCTGTCAGCAAAACTCTCCCTAAAAAGATTGAAAAACGTTGAAAAGTTTTTATTATATAAACAAAATAATTTATTATATTCTCTCTTGAAAAATAATTCTAAAATAGTTCTGAATAGAAAATACCTTGATCTTCTCTTTTGAGACGGATTAAAATCAGTTGCCTTAAATTCCTGTCCTTTGAATTCGAAAAATTTTGGCTGAGAATCTTCTAACGCGTCTTGTTCTGCTTTAATTTTCCTTCTTTCTTTTCGTTGTTCTTGAACCCATTCTTTATCATCATCACTAGAAGAGTCACTTTCCTCTGAACTTCGAGCTCCTTCAACTTCTTGTTCCTCCTATTGATAAAAACATTTTTATTAAAACATTAGACCAAATGTTTCACAGGTTTTAATGGAATTTAATAAAAAAAGAATTATAACTTACATTATCAACTGGAGTAAACATTTTTTCAAGCTTCTTTGTTCTCCTTTTCTCCAATTGCGACATAACAGGATTAAGAAGTCTATAAAATGTAATAAAAATTATGAATAAATAAATATTCATATCGTCTTCCATATATTTGCAAATAAACTCAAACCTGTATTCATCTGCAGTTTTATCAACTTGATAATCTGGATTTTCGAAAAGAGACTTAAATCGACTATCTTGAAGTAAACCATCTTCTTTCCTGTCCATTAAGCGCAAAGCCAAATCCTTATTGACTTTAGGAAGAGTCTGTAAAATTTAATTTTACATTGAAAGTTAATTTTTTAAATCTCAATAATATATTTTAATAACTATCTGATCTAATATTAGTAGATTCATTAATTTAGTTGAATTTTATAAAACCTTAAGTTTAATTCTGCTTCCCCTTTCTTCTTCCAATTTCTCTCTAATCTTTTTCTTTTTAAATTCTTGGAATTGGAATGGCTGAACCGTTGCTTTCGCTCTTCTATAAAGTCGCATGTCCATGAAGTGTCCATGCATATAAGCTCGAAGAAGTGGAGTTCCAATTAGATGAGCTAAGCCGAGACCCTGGAGCTCTTCTTCTGTCACAAATTGATAGTCGTCGTAAACTCCGCCTTCGCCTTCCTCGAGTTCTTCAGTGATGCTATCAATGAAAGAACACCATCGAGGCGCAGGACCCATACTCTGTAAAATAAAGATTTAATTAATTAAAAAAGTTTATTAATGTAAATGAACATTGGTAATAAGATTAATTGCATACTGGAATATAGTATGTATAAATCTTTCGACTTTCGTTTGCAGCAAAAAACATTCCTGTGTTAGGCACAAGGCAAAGATCGTTCAAGTCAGATTCCCCTTCAACAGAAGTCACAGCCTTTCCCTAAATGAAAACAAACTTTGGAATTTTGTTTTTAAATAATTAGATTTAATATAAAATAAAAAATTGACTGTAGACTTACAGTTTCTCTTTCCCAAATTTTAACAATTTTAGAATCCATTGAAAGAACAAGATCGTCATTGTCATGAAACGCAATGTTCTTGATTGGAAGAGAGTAAAAGTGATCTTTGACCAAGAGAGGCTTCGAAGCTCGAATATCATATAAAAGCACTTGACCCGTGTCTGTTCCAACTCCGAGGCCAAGACTTCCCCGGAAAGCAAGGCTTGTAATTGAAGGAATACCTTCAAGTCTAGGATAATTTAAAATAAAACTTATTAGATTTAGAAAATACTTTAGATTCAAATTAAGAATTTTTAATTATCATGATTTAAATATAAGTTAAATAGTTAGAATTACTCAAAATCTCCATCAACAGCATGGATTGCAACGTCTAATATCGCTGCACTTTTAGGAGCTCTCACATCCCATGCTTCAACAGTTCCTTCTTCTGTTCCTAAAACTATTAAATTGTGTAGCGGGTTGACTTCGATTTTGTTGATTCCTTTCGAAGAAGTCTTTAAAGGCGTTTGAAATCTCCCTAATTCAAGGTTAAGACGATAAACTTCTGATGAGTCTCCGGCGACAAGAAGGTCAGCCGAAGGTGAGTGAAGAGCGAGATCTCTTCCAAATTTAGGAACTCGTAAACGAAAGTATCTTCCATATTGAGCATGAAATTCAACATATCTATCTGCTTGTAGAAATGCCATCTAAAATAGTATTATTAAGTTATTATTAAGTTTCAAAGAAGATCAAACTGAGGAAGATTAATTAACCTACTGTTTAACGAGAAAATTTAAATATATATAAAATATTATAAAAATGTAATCGGTGAAAAATTACTTTAGAATAGTCAGTAGAAAGAATTCTGAATGCAACAACTTCAGAATCAAAACACCTTTCGAACTTCATTGATAAATTTTTGGCGTCGTAGCATCTGACTCGAGGCTTGTAAGTCCCGGTAGCAAGGATGTAATTGCCATCATCAGATTGTCTTATTTTTGTACTCAAACCGGGCATGTCGAAGTCTTGAATTAATTCAATTCTTCTTCGCAATTCTCCATCATTTCTTTGCAAGGAGCGCCGGCGTCTTTCAGTAAGCCACTAGAATTAAATAAATAAAATATTAAAATGCATTTTACTGAATGCTAATCTGATAGATGAATTCTTGGCAATTCAGTGCCATACGATGTTCTGCATGAAATTTTAAGAATTATGTAATTATTGCATTTACTCGAGGTTTATCATCAATTTAGTTTAATTTTTGTTATTGTAAAAGAAATTGACTTACTTCTGGAAGAGACTTTCCAGCGCTCAGGTTATATATTTTAACATCGTTAACACTGCACGACTTCATTTTTTAACCATATAATGCTCTTTTACAAATTAATTACCTATACCCATTTTAATTAATTGAGAAGATCATTAAGAATGTGAGGCGATCTTAAAACATTTATTAGATTAATTCACGTGTACTCTGAAAAGTATGGGAAATAGCGCATGATTTTGCTATGAATTCATTTTTGTTTAATACTGCCCCGTATTAACAAGAGTATTTTTGTGACAACAGCAATTTTATTTAATGTACACATTCTACTCCGTTATATGATTTGAATTATCTTATTTTATTTGAAAATTGTTCTTTTAATTGCCCGAAAAGGAGATAAGAATGATATTAATTTATTCGAATTTTTCAATCTTGCGAACATTGAGTTCTTTTTCAAGTTTTTCAATCTTGCCCCCTGTAGATTCAAGCTTCCTGATGATTCTTTGAAAAAAGGCCACGATGGTCATTGAGAAAACGAACGGTGGGACAATCATGTAGAACCAGTCCCACATGCTTTTTTAGCCAAATAAACAAACGAGCGTTTAATTAGCAAAACCACCACGAGCTCTGATATATAGAGTAGGAGTTTTTAAACAATAGAAAAATATAACGTTTCTTCTTGAAAGCTAACTGATAAAGTCATAAAAAGTCGAGCATAGTAAATTATTCGACTACGAATTACCAGTTGTAATCATAAGGAGTGCATAACAAGTACAATTGTTGACAACATTTGCCAATAAGATGACACTAATCGGGTATACGAGTATCGATTGCTAAATAAGCCAATAAATGAGGTTTACCGATAAGGAAAATAATAGGGTTTCTTAATTCCTAAAGATTTAATTCACATCCTAATGGGATTGGAATATGATGTTTTTTAATTTTAACAAAAAATGCTAATATGGCTTGGCTTCATTATGTAGTATGACATTATTGATTGAAATAATAAGGTTGTTTATCTCTACTTCTCTATTCTATATGTAAAGTTTTAAGATGTGTTGTTTAAGCATATAGGGAGATGAGATAATGAAACGTGGGTGAATTTTAATGTGCATTTTTATGAAAAGGATAATTAAGCAATGAGTATAAAAAATTTGCAAAAACATTTTTACTATACATTCAACAATTAAGCTTTTGAAATACAATTACTTTTTAATTATAATTTATTAAGGTGGGTTAAACTTTACTTAAAAATAAAGCTTCAATGAGTAAAACTAAACTCGCATGTGTGTAAAAGTATAATTAAACTTTTTATAAATTTAAATATAAATACAAAATTGATAATTTTTACAATATTAAATAGATTGTTTACTATTCATCAATTGAAATATCATAGGGTTGATTAATAGGAACGACGCCGCAGCGAGCGATCACGACAGGTTTAACTGGTGAGTCGTCAGACCGAGTCGGGGCATTGTTGATTCTCTTCACGAGTTCAAGTCCTCTCACGACCTGAGTAAAATATGGGATTTAATCAGGGATAAACGAACATTAAGCATAATATTTTTAAAAAAAATTTTAATCCTTTGTATTTACTTTTCCGAAAACGACATGTTTTCCATCTAGCCAAGGAGTGGCTGCGGCAGTCATAAAGAATTGACAACCATTAGTATTTGGACCAGAATTGGCCATACTGAGAATCCCAGCCGACTTGTGCTGAATTTCAAAGTTCTCATCTTCAAAAGCTCCTCCGTAAATGCTATAAGAGCCGGTTCCATCTCCATTGATTATATCGCCACCTTAAATATTATAGAAATAATTTAAAATAAAAAATCATAATCACTAGATAAAAAAGCTTCCTTCTACTATTAAATTAAAAATAACCTTGATTCATAAAATTCTTGATGACTCTATGAAACTTTGAACCAGAGTAAGAACGCCCTTGATACCCTTGACAAATCGTGGCAAAGTTCTTGACAGTCCTTGGCACGACATCTCCAAAGAGTCCAATCTCAATTCTCCCCGCCGGTTGTCCGCCGACTGACATGTCAAAGAAGACTTGCTCCGTCACTTTGTAGTTGACCCCCTGTAGTTCAAATAAGAAAAATATGAACTTGAGTCTCAGATAAGGTTTTCCTAGGAAAGAATCCAAGTTTACCCATGAGAGGCCGAGTAAGGTGAATGAGAGTAGTAAGGAGAAAAGTCTCTTCATCTTCAAGCAGAAGTCAAATGTGACTGAGGAGACGAACAAGTTCCTTGGGGTATTTATACAGTCTTGGGGAAGCCCTCAAAGTTGCTTTGACTTCTACTGGCTCTTTGACGTTTCCTCCCACCTGGTTTATTTGTAGGCCCGGAATGGAGATTCTTCCCTGCTAAACGAACTCGCACGTTTGATCTGAATCTCTCCTTCATTCTATTTAGCTGAACATGCCCATGTAAAGTGTATACTATTACCGGCAAATGCATTAGGATCATATGGGTAGAATTGGGCGAGTTGTGTCTAACGGTTCCACTTTCGCCTTTCCTAACTGAACCCGTAACGCTACATAGTTCCATTTGTACTCCGTCCATGAGACATGACCCTCACGAGTTATTGACACTCCTATGTGAGCCTATACTCATCAAACTACTTCCTCCCCCCATGGAATCTCCTGGTTGAGAACAATGAAACCCTCGATCGCATTACACCACAATGAGAATTACATAACACACAAGTCTCGGAACTCATCGAATCACTGCTCACTACATACAATTTATTACTTTTCACATACTCACTCCCCTATTGTACTCTCCCTCACATCATTTGCTAACCTTCAGGCTCCGTTCTTTTCCTCATTTCAGTTTTGCCAAGAATTAAGATGGTTGTAGGATGGCGGCGAGAGGCGACCCTTCGCCTTGCACTTCTATCTTAGCGAGGTTCTTGTTGGAGCTTCCGAGCTCGGCTGACGTGCCGGGCTGGAAAGGTCCGGAAATGACGAAGATCATTGCGCTCTGTGGCTGAAGAGAATAAGACGAAGAGGAACAATTAGACATTGCGGAGAACAAAGGAATTGTCATATTTGTTCAAAAAAGATGACTAAGAGACTTACTGTTGTATCCTGAGGAGTGAAGTCCACATTGAAGAACGCGTGGCCAAGCGGGGGGAGGATCATCTTGGCTGGATGGATTTGAAAGACTTCATTTCCGACGCGCTCGATCCCTTCATTTTCTTCGAACAAGGCTGGGTCGTTGACGAACGGGATGAAGTTGATGGATTCAAATGTTAAGAAGATTTCTTCGGGCTTGAGCTTGATGTTCTTGATCTTGAACCGAGCCGATGATGTGACCCAAAGAGGAACGTTCTTGAAGAGAAAACAGCTTCGTTCAACTTCGAATTGGGAATCTGGACCGTTTGGACCATAGTATGGACAATCCTTGAGTTTAGAACAAAATATCAATTATCAATATTATCAGTAATCTTATTATAAATAATTTCTAATTCTTATGTAATTACAATTAAACAACAATGTGAATTATGAACTATTATGATTATTAATGAATTCATACATTAACTTTAGCTGTATTTTCAGGAGTTAGCTTAATTGAAGGATAGAACGCTCTTCCAGTAACGACAATTGGAATTTTTACTTCTTCATTCACCTATTTTACCCAAATAATAATTTTTTATTTAACATTTTAATAAAATTTTAAAACAATAAATCAAAAAATAGATTATCATTTTGCATCATTTGACCAAATATTTTATTATTATAAAACTGGTTTAGTATGAAGTAAGGGTAATATAAATGTACCAATCTCTAAAGTTTTATATTAAAAAATCATCTTTGTTCGGTAACTTACTCTGATGCAAATTTCTTCATATATAAGTTCATTCTCAGCCAATTTATCAAAATCTTCCAGCTTCTTAATGACTGGGCAAGAATATTTTATTTTAAATTTCAATTTGGCAATTTCCCCAGGTTTTAAATTCACTATTTCAGATGGCTCAAATTCCATTCCAAGAGTTTTTAGGTCTTTGGACACGTCTTCATCAAATATGAGTGTGATTGGGAGCAACCCAGGATTTCCAATGTTAAAAGGAAATTCTGACCGAACTCCAACGAACACATCTCCAATATCAAGAATATAAGGTGGCAATTCAACATCATAGAGCATTTTCTTTATGTCATATGCTTTTGACAAAGATGTCGACGAGAAGATTTTATTATTTGCTCTATTCTTTTTATCAGCTATTCTTTGAGTCCGATCCTTGATTTTCAATTCCTTAATAATTTTCTCCAAGAATTCCAATACGAGCTTGTAATCAATGTAGTGAGCAAAGGCGAGAATTGACACAGTCATGTCTTTTGACACATCCACCCATTCTGACACCATTCCCTCGCCTTCAAATTCATCTTCGAACAGGTCAAAGTCCTCGAGGTCAGTTTGATCTTCATCGAATCTCAACATTTCTAAGTCTTTCTCTTCATCTTCATAATTCGTGGGGACGAAGAGGGGGTTGGCTTCTAACTCGAAGGAATTCAAAATGGCACTGAGAGGAAGGTACTTGGGGATGAAGGAGAGTGTTCTGAACGCTTTCTCTGCAGAGATCCTTTCACGCCGCTTTAATTTGGATGAATTGAGTTTTCCTTTCATGGTCGGAGTGCTTTGTCTTGATTGTCTTGACGAGTCTTGAGGATCTTTGAAGTCTTCAATAAAGATTCCTTTTTCATGAATTTTGAGAGAACTCAGAGCTCCAAGCACGTAAAGGAGAGGAAGGCAATCAAAATTTCTTGGTAACATGACCGACACAGATGAGAAGCATGAAAACCCCTCAATGTCAAACTTGTATGAACCACAGCCTTTGACTTCTACCCAAAAGCTTGATTGGACTGGGCCAATTTTTTCTGGCGTGTATTGTATGGTGAATATGCCATAGTTCCCTGGTTGAACTCGAATTGACTGTGGAGAAATCTTCAACTTCCCACCGAACTTCCCAGTTTCATTCTTCACGCTTTTGTAATTGATGAAGACTCTCAATGGCACTTTGCCGAAATTCTTAACTCCAAAGCATCTTACAACTGTTTTTGAAAAATTCTATAAAACAACGTTATTTTTACTTTTTATAGTTCAGTTTATGTACAAATGAGGGGAAAATTATTACTGACCGAAAAGACTCAAAATCTTTAACTGTAGACTATTATATAATAAAATATTAAATAATTATAAATTAAATTATTTCGGCTTCAGAGACTCACCACTGCTCCGTAATTAATGCATTTGGGGAAAATTGCCAAAAATGAGGAAGATGATTCGCCTAAAAAGTCCACAGATTTCGACGCTCCGCCTTCGATGGAAAAGATAAGGGTCGTCTTGAATGCAATGTTGGAATGGGCGTAAAAAATAGTTGTAAACTTTTGTCTATGCCCGGGCTGAATGATTCCGGCCATTGGAACGATGTCGAATATTTCAGGAAGAGCTGTAATTGCATTTGGATTCGTTTCTGGTCGAGTTGTTTTTAATACTACGTTCTCATCGATTATCTCTTTCTCAGAGTCTTGCAATCCCAGCATGTTCATTAATCTTATGCGATGGAGAGTATCTCTCATGTAAGTCCCAGGAAAGGGCAATTCGTCTCCGTCTACACATAATGATTTCTCGTCTTCTGTTATGTTCATACGACTGAATGTATAAGAAAGCTCATTAGAAATTATAATGCAATTATAAATTTATAACAATAAATAATTAAATTATATAATCATACGCTGAAGTTGGAGTGTTGGTGATCCAGTCTGTTTTTGCAGTCTGCGGAACTGCACTATTAGTAGTACCAGTATCAATTTTGCTTTTGGATCTCGGAATTAATGTCGCGTCTGAGGTTAATACTGCGTAGAGATCTTTATTTGTATTTGCATTTAAGCCTTTAATTGCAATCTCCACCATATTCGCCATTGCATTTGGGTCTGTTACTTTGATTTCATTTTCACGAAACTAAATTCAAATGATAATGATCAAAATGAAAAGAACTAGGGATAAAAATATTTATAGTTTTTAATAATGAAATTTTAATTAAATAATTTGAACATTAAGTTTTTCTTTTCTTTTGCATACGTTTAATGGATGATTCCAAATGTCAAGTTCAGTTTTAGAAATGACTGTGCTGTTTGGTTTAACGTACCATTTAAACGTAAGGTCAAATAAGCCAACATTATCAATTGTAAGATCATCGACAGCTTCAGTATGATTAACTGCAACTCCGAAATCAATAAGTCTTTTCTCAAGGTTGGCTGAAGGAAAGTTGATTGTTCCAGTTATCGGAAGAGTTTCCTTTAATTAAATTATGCTCTCAATTTACAAACGGTGAAATATGAATTCATAAAGTGAAGATGTTTACTCCTTCAATGATTCCATTAAAAAAAGTCTTGAATTTTCCAGTGAAAGTAATTTTCTCAAGTTCTTTCCTTAAATGACGGGCATCAAAGTTTAACGTGATTAAAATTTCTTCGCTTTCCTCAAATGAATGAGTATACTCCTTGGGGTAATCAAAAGCATGGTCTTTAATGTAGAAAGCAAATGGGAACTGAACAATGAAGGTTGCCTTGATCGGAGAATCTGATTTATTCTGGATTCGAATGATTTCTGAATATCATAATTATTAAAGTAAATCGACTTAAATAATGTTTAATCAAAAAAGAACATTTTTACTAATATAATCTTTTAATTTTAATCAATCAATTTATTTAATAATTTATTTAAAAAAAATTAATGACTTTTCTCAATCATCATTAAATTAACCTTGTTGCTCAAAATGTTTTTCATTCGGTGCAGCATTAATCTCAAATTCAATATTATTTTTTGAGTAAGATAAATTGTATTTAGTCTTGTCAATCGGCAATGCCGTTTTTTGACTCCATTTTAGTATTCGGTCAATTCTTGGATCTTTTTTTACCACCACTGGTCCTTTGATTCCTTTGCCTTTGGTGAGTGAGGATAATCCTTTCTGATACAAATTCATTATTATGCCTGTTTGATTTTCCTTTTTTATAAATATTTGAATAGTTGAAATATTACTAATAACATTTGTTTTAGTTGTCATCTGATCTTTTATTAATTGTAGAGACTGAAGATGTTCTTTGTCTTCCTCTTTGGCGTTCGTTGTTGGCATCCGTTGTTCCGTCGTGTGCCATCTGCTCGAGGTTGAGTCAGGGCGTTTGATGTTTTTCCTCGTCTTGTGCTGCTTGTATTTGGCAGTGGCGCCAGGGCGAAGCAGCCTCGGCTCACAATGGCAGGTGATACGAATAGGCGAATCTCCACAAGAAAGATCCAAAACATCCCAAAGGCGATCTCTAATTGACTGAATCATCTCTTCTTCCTCTCTTACCTCCTTCACCAACTTCTCCGATTATTTAGCATTATTTCTCCCTGCCCCTCCTTCACATTACTCATCTATCTCCCAAGTGGTCATTTGGAGAGCAAATGATATAGAGAAATGAGTGAGATCATCCCTGCATTGTTCGCCTTCTTCCTTCCTCCGAGTCCCACCTTTGGAATCCTTCGGATCAAAGACATTTCGAATTGACGTTCCTGGGATCTTCCTCAACGACTTCTGATCCATTGCTCCTTCTATTTACCTTAAGATCCTATTTTCTTAACTGCCTCGCCCAGGCTTTCATCCTCAATTTTGACACAAGTCTCAAACGCCGTTTGTACAATTTTTTAATTCAATGTATTCAACTTAAGAACCTTTGAGCAACTGGGAGTGTGTTCAGTCATAAAAGTTAATCTTAATTAGCTAGGATTTATAAACAAAGTTTATTGAGTCTTTGACAATTGCAAGATTGTTCAATTTTGGATCAATGAAAATGGCATCTGAAATCAACTTGGAACCGACGCAACTGCCGCAAGAGATTCGTGACAAGTTGGCTGAGCTCGAGTTGGAACTCTCTGAAGGTAATTAAACGAATTCTGTTTAACTTTCTTTATTTTAAATTATGGGAACGGGCTGGTTAAGGAAATCCGAATACAACAAGGATTAGCGTTCAGATGTGAGATTAGATTGGTAATTTATGTGTGAGCATGAAGTCGAGGGCTTTTTCCATTTATTTACAAACAGAACTGTTGAATACTTAATGTTGGTTCATTTTCGCAAAAAACATGAAAATGTCACGATTTATTAACACGTTGTGACCGCGATGAAATTTTTTGAGTTTAATTCAACCGTTGTAAAGCTTAAATAAATTTTTGGCTTTTCTAAATTTAGTTAAAGCTGTTTATTTTCCTTGATTAAATAAATTGAATAGAGCAACGACCTATTATAATAAATTAGTTCATTTTAATAACACGAGCTTATAAAAGGGAATTTATGATTATATTTAAGCAAATGCTTTTATAAATTAATCATTCAGAAAGTTGAATCGAACGCGAATTCATTTATCCAATCCATTTGTCCATTTAATATTGAATAAAAGAACGCACGGGTTGGTAGTGTTGATACAAAGGATACAAACAATTACAAGACTTGATTAATCTATTCATGTGTATGAGGGAGAAACGACCGCCTCGGAAATTTATTGAAGATTACTTGTTCAGCATTAGATTAAAAATATGTCTAGTATTTACATAAAATCAAAATGATGTGTCTCGTGTGTGTATAAAAGTAAATATGATGAACGATAATGTTCGTTATCATAATTAGACATTGTCGGTCCAAAAGCACTGCAAGCATCTCTTACAGTCTATATCTCCTTCAACCAAAATGAATTGAGACGATGATAAGAACGACAGAAAGGGCCTTTGTTCGCTCAATTTGTATTCAGCGGATTTTACCTAATACTAAATCCAAACACCATAAAGATAAGATTTTGTAAAAATAGATTTAAAAGTCATAATGTAAAAGGGTCTTTGGGCTCCAAAGTTGTTTTGAATAAGGAATTGGCAAATTGGGCGATAACCGCATCACCCACTCTCACATGTGAGAGAGTGAATGAAAAGTTTTTTAAGCCCCTTTTTGCACATTTGCATCGCCTCCATTATTGGATCTCTTGCTGTGAACCCGTTCTCCCAAATTCCCTCCAAAGACATATTTATTAATATCAAATGTGGAAGAAAGGACTATTTATGGGGAATTCATCCGATTAGTCATTGAGAGAATGTTACGAGCTAATGGCTTATGATAACTCAAACACATTTAGCTAATTACAAAAGACGATTATTTAAGACACGACGTCTCTAATGTGTGTGGGTCTCCATTGAAATTGATTTAAGACAGGAGGAGCCTTTTACTTAAATAGACAAGAGAATAAACGATGAAAGTCCTTTAAGATTCTCGATTAGGCTGAGTTTTGGGCTGGACAACCTTTCTTACTTTGGAAGAGACGTCGAGGCATAAAGGAACTCCTCCTTCCCATCCACACTCCGCATCGTCTTCCCCAAATGGATCTCCTCCACTTTCGGTCTCAGATACCTTCTTTGCTGTTTTATTTTGAATATAATACATAAGAGCCATTCGTAAAGTGACAAAAAGAAAAACATGGGTTTTCCTTTCGTGTATTTGAGAAAATGGTCTCAAGCTCTTTTGTTCCTACGCTTGTTCCCCAATTAATTTATTCTTTCTCGTATACCATTTGCTTATGTACCTTGTAGACATTTGGAACTCTCCGAGTCCTTCTCTCAGGCAAACTTGTCTATGTATTCTCTGTAATTGTGTAATAATGACTCTGGCATTTATATGCCTACACTTTATAGGATTCTTGGCATGAAATGAAAAACATTATTTCAGGCATTTTCTGCAATTGTTCTTCTTGAAATTGAAAGTAAATTCACAGGAGGTATAAAGTCTTGTAAGAACTAAAGTGTGTTAAAGTGCGTGGTCTCGTCGAAATTCCATATTAACTTTGATGTTAGAAACTATCTGAGTGAGTCTACAAGCTACAGTGAAGAATGGTTCAAAAGATCAGACAAGATAAATTAGATGTAACTTTGAATCTTCTTAAAACTCTCGGCTTTCGACGCCTCATACACATTACAGATGTAATGGACACATATTTACTTTCGAGTTTATAATCTTATCCTTTTCCGCTTTCCTCCTCCTTTTCAATCAAAAGCTTTTTATACGTCTACTTGACACTTTTAGAAAGCCTCATTTGAGATTTACTATGGACTCACAAAGAGCCTCAATTTTATCTCATTTGTGGTAGGTTAAAGGGAGAAGGCGTTGATCTTACTGTTTTTCATTAAGATATTATTATTATATTATTCATTTCATTGTTTTTGATTAACCATTTAAGGATGATGGTTGTTGGGATATAGCACATTTTTTATTCTAAATATTTCACACGTTACTTATTGCTCTATAAATTTCATCAATATTGAGGGAGAGTTTAGCAGAAGACAGCTTGTTTTTATTCACCTCAATATTGTATAGCATTTTTCAATGTTTATTTGACTAAAAAATCGTCTAACAAATGGAGTAAATAGGAAGAAATTTCTCTAATTTAAATTCAGTGAAGAGTTAATTAATAATTACGGCGCATCAACCTCGCCTCATTCTTTTTCAAATTACAGACTCTTATCTTTATTCGCCTCTTATTGTTCATGGAATGATGCAAAATATAATTATTGGATGAAAGAAAATGAAATCATCCTTTCCACGCACGATGAGCATTAGAGGCATAATATTTAACTTTGCAGAGAAACTGAGCCATTTGAGCTTTAACTTGGGATTATAATGATGAGTCTTGAGAAATCCTTTTAATAAGTATACGTATTATAGTCATTATTGTGAATACGCATGATAAAAACAAGAAGCACTTTAATAACTACTAATGGAGGTATTTACCAACGTTAGGATCATAAATAAGACTTGGAACTTTTTCATATGTCACAATCATGAATAAGTTCAAAGGTTGCTCCCAATTTACAAACATTATAAAATTCCAACCTCATACATTCCTCTTGTTTTTATATGGAGCGAGGCATTGACTGTCATCATCATCCCCATCAAAAATAAATACTTGAGACTACAAATGGCCAGAATGATTAAAGAGATGGTACGGATCATTGTCTGAATGGTCTGTAGTTGGTGGAGAATAAAAAATATCTTACTTCTGTTTATGTATCTTTCTAATTTATTTGACCAAGAAAGTTGAGTTGATCACTCCACGATACGCGGTTTGAAAAGAACAATCATCATAATGCAATATTCCCATTCTGACTCTTCTTGTTAGTTAATGAGACAGGAGTCAAGTGTCAAGATTTTCTTAATCTTGACTAACGTCTGATTTAATTTATCATGTTTCCTGTATTTCTCAGCCTCATTCCTTTTAATTATTCATGAAAAGAAATGGGATTGGAGAGAAAAATAGTTAATTCTTTATTATTAGCTAATGGCGAGTTTCAACAATTGCTTGAGGAATTCTCGAGGTGGGAAAATGAGTGTTGATGTGATGTGAACTTCAACAGAGATAAATTGTCATGTGGCGCTAAGGAATAAAATATGCAAATGAAAGAAGGCATTTCCCAGCTGACACGAGGTGTGAATTCATCTTGCTCTCTTCTCTAAATATATTGCACTTTGGCCCAACCCGCCCCCTCGCCTTCTTTATGCTCATCGAACCGTTTGAAAACACTAATCGTTCCTCCACTTTACATGTAGAACATCATGGTGGACTCGTATAGTTTGAGTAATCTTTTCGGTCTCGTGCGCTCGCCTTCTTAGGCCGCCCTTTAATTACTCTTTGACTTTTGTGTTTTCTTGGAGGTGGGCATAGCTGTGAAAATAGTAATTTGAGAGGAGAGAAAAGCCTTTATTTTTTAAAATGAAGAACTAACCACTTCGCCCACTGTTTCGTCAACTGCTCTAGTTTGCAGAGAGGGATTCTCTCGTTAGCCATTGAAACCCGTACTATGCTATTACCTTCAGATCGATATCAAGTTCTCGTCGCGAAATCCTCACTCGCCCAACTATATATTATACAATCTACTTTACTCCTCTCCTATATTTTCCTCCATTGTGAATAATATGGCTACTTACTAGACTTACTGCATTTCCATTTTGAAAAGGAAATAATATGGTCTTTGCTCGTTTTGTCCATATAGATAACTAGCTTAGACTGGTGAGTTTATTTATTCAATTGGCCAGGGAGAGTCAAATGGTAAAATGAACCTCGCTTTACAATGACCAATGACTTGTTGATTCTTCGAGGACATGTCGTTATATGGTGAATTTGACAATTTATCCTTTGACTCAAATATTGTTCGTATTTAACCTGCTATTCTTCATTATGATTATTTCTCCTCCTCTCCTTATGATTTGATCAGCATTGTTATCCTGATGAGGTGGACAATGAGATCGTTATGCCGGCCGATGTTCTCGGATTGTTCAAACAAGCTTAATTTAA
The DNA here is from genome assembly GCA_009869795.1 of Neelides sp. FZ-2019. Taxonomy (NCBI): domain Eukaryota; kingdom Metazoa; phylum Arthropoda; class Collembola; order Neelipleona; family Neelidae; genus Neelides; species Neelides sp. FZ-2019. The sequence goes on along the minus strand of VJMY01000452.1, from coordinate 43,892 downwards.
AAAGTAAGAGTAAAAGGGCCAATATTATTATTATTATTTTATTGATTATCTCACATGATATGAGGAATTGGATGTGTGATGCACTCTGATAGTTGATGGGATAATGAAGGTGACCGGGAGATAAATGGACTGAACCGGTATGTGTGCCTTTGTGAAGGTCGTTGGTTTTGCCTTTTGTCCGCTTTGCATACCTATGGATTTAACACGGCTTGGTTCCTTATCGGTCATGATAATCTTGAATTTTAATTACCAATGGCAGAAGGTGGAAATCTGAATGATATTAATTTTCAAATGATTCTCGGTCTAATCCCCTTTTACAATGTACTTTTACTATACAAAGATTCACAAAGAATTAACTATGAGTTGTATTTGAAAAATGCATTCTTAGGGCCACATTTCATCTCTGACCATGTATAATTTTGATAAAATCATTTTTTCAGTTTATGCTGATGAATAGAATAATGAAAAAGATTAACGGATGGTTCGAGTTTTTCCAAAATGTCGAGTATGAGTTCATATGAATTGGAATAAAAGAACCTCATGCATATTAATTTTGAAGGTTATGTATGGTAAGCGTTGTTAATGGAAGAGACCGGAGGTATTTCCTGAGAACGGGAGATGAAAATAACTGGACAATTTATAATCTCCTTATTGAAGGTATTGCAATAAGGAATGTGTATACCTACTAGATTTTCAGTGGAGGCTTCATTTTCTCCTCAATATGAAGCCTGGTGAATAGAGATAAAACTCGACCATAAAATGATGTCTAATGGGTAAATGTAGTGTAAAGTATTTTCCCTTTTGCGGTTTTTCGCCATCCCGGCTCCCTCATTACCAGGTTGAACGGTGGGGATGATAATCATATGGATGGTTAATATGAGGATGAGAACCGACGACTCACTGTGAAGACTCGACCACCATACCTCCATATCATATCATATATGAATGTATTGTCATAATAAGATGAACACGGAAACTCGCCGACGCTTCGTTGTTTATCACGCTCCTCAGCTTGTGTGTGTGTACTGTCAGTTTATCTGTCAAATGAGTTCTTATCTCGTCATGTGAGGAGTCTCCGGTCCCACAATGTCAGTGCGGCTATCCACAGGGGAGTCAATATGAACTCGGAATTTCACCATTGCTCACTCATATCCAAGAGTTGTTTCAATGAACTCGCGGAATTCGAGTTATTACGGAGGACATGTCTTTTGAATTTGAGCAAGGATGAGCTTCTTCCTTCCAACTTAAACTGCTGTCCTTTTTCCTCATCACGATGAGGCGGAGGGAATGAAATTAGCCATCCTTCTACTATTATCAAGAAAGACATTTTACAAAACTCACAAGAGGTAGAGAGAGACATAAGATACAGGGAGCGAGGAGGAGGAATCCTTAGATAATAACAAGCAATTCCATAAAGGATATGGGCCAGGGCGGAGTCTTCTTTAGAGGTAATCGGAACTAATGCTAATTAGGGTTCTCAAATTATTTAACTCATGCCCTAACTCCACTTACGGTTTCTTTTATGTTCGCCCATAATGAGAACTTCATTCAAACAAATGATCTCTCACATGGTCATGGTATGTCCTAGAAATGATTCGTCTAGCGGATCCTCAACTTGAACTTTCACAACGAGATGTTACGATTTCATGACTAATAAGTCTCAAACTGATTTCGCATAACATTACGTCTTGGAAGATTTGGTTGCCTATATGGATGGATCTCTCTTGGGATTGATAGACTTGGAAGATATTATCCAATGTTTAGGCCTTACCGCACAAAGTGCTCCACGGCTAATTTGCGTAGCAGAGGAAAAAAATTAATAATTTCACTTTATCTATGTGGCTAATCTGTTGAAGGGAGGTTTAAGCCTCAAAAAATATTTCTTGCCATTTCGTGTGCATTCCAATGTTCCTCCTCTCTCCATGCTTCTTTTATGCTAAGAAAATATTAAAATTGTCTATGGTGAAATTGCGGCTAGTGAGGTAGACAATGTAGTGTAGTTCATTTCATAAGGAAAACAGATAAGAGATAAAACTCATCTTATTTTTCTTCTTCATTAGCTCTTCCCTCGATTTTCTCATTCTGGACCGGAGGTTGAGGTTTTGAGAGAAACTGAGAGATTCCTCGGATAAGAAAGAAATGTGATGATAAGCTAATGATGGAATTTATTTTTTGACGTTTCTGATTCCTTGAGCTCCTAACTGTCCCCCTGATTTGCAAACTTTTATTATCATCATCGCACATGGTCTCAGATTTTCTCTCCAATGTTCCGCTATTTAGAATAAGCATTATTGTATTTACTCCACACTGGGTGATTGTTTAGGCAAGACAGCGTTCATGCTGTGACGTGATGGCTTTCTTGGGGATTCGCAGCAGAAACGAAAAGAGAATTTCATGATGAGGAGGAGAGTCATTGGGAAATATTGGACTGTCCCCTTTGTATTTTCATGTCATTGTTGGAGATTTATTAAATTGAGGACTCGATGTAAATTTTGAGCCATTAAGGTCCCTTCTCTCAATTAACTCTTGCACGAAGCAGAGGCGCGACTGACATTGGCTTCTCTCTCGATTTAACTTTGTCCTTTAGATTGTAGGATAAAAAGTCAAATTGTTGGTTTGTGTAAAAGACTTTAACTAGGGTTGATGTATGAGGTTTGTTGAGGATTGGGCGTAATAGAGACATTGATGTCAGATCTCATTGTTACGATTGCTAATAAAATAGCAACAATCAAGTGAAATTCGATTCGAAAGAGGAGAGGAATAAACGTCTCTCCTTCATGTCACTTATATTTTAATTCTAAATGGGAACTTAACTTATTGTTAAAAAATGACTTCGTTTCGCATGAAATTTGAGACTGCATAGTCATATTAAGAGAAGTACATACATAGAAGGAGTACACAACAGTCCACTTGTCCTATAATAAATGTCATGAATTGAGGTTGAATAATAGAGCATATATTACTTTATACATTATAACTCAGTCTGGAAAGAGTCTCACTCCAATGTTCCTGGGGCTATTTCAATTCTCGGGTATGAAACAAAAATATTATTCACACTCCATGTTCTCTCCATTGAACCTTTTTATGAGCGTGATGACGACAAAATTATTTATTAAGCGTTATTTAGGGTATTAGTAGATGAGTCTCTATTTGCGCCTCGTTATCACATGACATTTAAGTTGATTGTTGTTGTTGTTGACTCTGTTCACTCCCCCATTTCCTTGTTGGATTCCGTGGAACTGAGAGATTTGAGACGCAGTTAAGTGTGAAGATGTGGAAAGACAATTTCCATTATCAAAATTAGTATTGAGGGAAGATAATCGAGAGGATCTGGAGATTATTGTGTGTGGTGTTGGAGTTGATGAGTGAAGAGGCTTGAGGTAAATCAATTCATTGGCATAAGCCGGAGGAGGATTTCGATTAAAGAGGAGCGAGAAGATAAGGGGTGAATATGGAACGATAGTGAATGGGATACCGTGGGGTGAAGGTACTTTGAAGAGAAGAATCCCAATCTCAGCTGTGAGTTCTTTCTTGGGGGAGTGAAAGATTTCTGGCCTGCAGAGGCAGCGAGGAGCAGCGAATCAACTCTTCCTATCCCAGCCGATTACGTATTATCATATTCCCTTACCTGAACTAGAGTAGTTACGTGTTGGTGGCTGGGAAGGCGAGTTACTCTTCTGAGGAACCCCACTTCTTGTGGAATTCCAACCAGGAATCTCCTCTCATTACAATTCCGATCCATGGGTCTGCATAAAGGATAAAGGATCCATGAGGGGAACAAGGAGCGATTGGACGCCGGGTCGCATAGCCTCGTCTCAATAATACAACACCTTCATCTCGTCGTGTGTGAAAAGAGTGCAGTTTCTTTGTATAGCTTATAAGAGAGACCGGAAGTCGGATTGAGTGGCAATCTTGAGCTAATACGATTAAACTCGTGTTTATAAGCTTTTCAAGAAGGGGGATTAAAGGACTGGGGAAGAAGTGAACTGGTGACGTGTGTAAACTCGGCGGATTGTGTTGAAATTCCACCTTGTTCTCTTTTTCTTGGATGTTTTCCCTACCCTAACCTATCGGAGTCATTCTATAAATTAGAATTGAGAAGATTTCCCATGGACGATCGGGAGATAAGTTGATTTTAAGACTGGTGAGACGATTATGATTAATCAAGCAAAGTTTTGCAAACGAAGTAACAATTAGAATTCATAGGTAATAATTGTGTACATATGCGTGAGGGTGGCGAGAACAATGACAGGAGTCTAACGTGTTTGAGTGAGTATCGTGGAAATCGTGTGAATCTCCTCGGTGAGATTGGGGATAGAGAAAATGACAGGGAGGGAGACGAGTCTCCTCTCACTCTACCTGTTACCTTCCTCACCCTTCAACAGTCCTCTGTTCCATAAGACTCCTCATCATATTGGAACTAATGAAGAGTGTTGTTGTTGGTGAGGACGAGTGGGTGAAGGAATCAAATGGGATCTCTCGTGTAGTTTTACCTTCGCCTATTTCCCCTCACTCAATTCACCTTCTCCGCCACCGCAGAGGTTGAGCTCCAGAATTATTTTTCGCTCTTAATGGGAGAAGCGTATTTCGAAACATGAAGGCGAAATAGTTTCAACCTGACTCCTCTCCATTCCCCTCTCTTCATTCCCAATGAGAAGCATCAATCTTGATTCTCTCAATTCAGTGCTTACCATTTCTCCGATCCCTGGAGTGAATAACTCTTGGTTAGCCTTCGCCCGGTTTGCATCGTTATAAGCCCTTGTGTGATTCGAAAAGTGCCCGGAGAGGACCATAAAGACTAATTATAATTGTAATATTTATCCACTTGGCTCCTTATTCGGCTCTTTGCTCTTTTGGAGGATTGGAAAGAGACACGTCCGAGGTGAATGGATTGAGGCTAATAATTCCCATAATCCCATCATCACTTATGATCTCTGAGTAGTGAATAGAGGGACAGCCTTGTCGACATCGTTAGTGAGTAGTGTGTGTGGGCTGGTCGGATTCGTGATGTTCCACCGTTGGTCAATCCCACAACAAAACAGTTTTTCCCTCTCTTCTCCTCCACCGCAAAAGTACAATTGAAGTCGTAATTATTCGGAATCCTGAGACTCGAAAGTGAATTGGAGCTGCGAGTCAAAGAGGGTTCAAAGGAAAGTGGCTCCTATATATAAGTAGTATATACATAATAGATATAATAAGTGTAGCGGCGAAGAGGTTTGGTCGTCAGGGATAAGGCGGTCGAGGATGTCACTTGCTCAACTGACAATAGCAGATAGGAGATGAGTGGAAGACGTGAAGTGAATGTGATTGTTTGAAGAATTGATTTGGAAAGGAAGAGAGTGATTCAATAAGCGATTTACCGCTCAGGAGGATTTCCATAACTTTGGCTCACTCCTCCCGTGAAGAGAGCGATGATTATCATTTCGTCACTTACTTGTACATTTAGTCCTCCTTCCTTGTCCTAGTGCGAAAAGGATTTGGACAAAGAGTTTTATTTGACAAAAATAGAAAGTGGATTCGTTTGGAATTGCTCAGTTCACGAGTTCGCGAGTCTGGGTGTAGGAAGAGACATCATTTGTTTACTCCATATAAGTCTTGACTTCACATCAGTATTGATTCTTATTAGTCTCCACTTGGCTAACTTCGCGCAAAGAGATTGTGCTCAGAAAGACACACGAAGGATACTTATGTGCTAATGATTCCCTCCACTTGAGAGCTTCTTTGATGGAGAAGATGAAGGCACTCTCGTGGGACAAGCTGAAGAAGCTCGTTGGGAGGAAAAAGAAGGATCGTGAGACGGACTCGTCCAAGTTCACAAGGAGCTATTCTTTTAAGAGAGCCTCCTTGAGGAAGAGCGGGCGACGAGCAATAAAGTCAACAGTAGTGGAGGTTCGTCCTGAGGAAAACGGCCGGGCCTTGGTAACGGACAAGACGAGTCGGAATGAGTCGTTTGAGGAAGTGACCGTTGATGTCGACGTCCTCCCCAATGGGACTCAAAGCCAAGTTGGGAGGAATGGCTATCCGCTGGACATGACTTCCAAGCTCGGGGTAGAAAAACGTTTGGAGTCGAGAGTGGAAGCCGCAGAAAGGGATTATAACCACGAGGCCAATGAAGTTAACGACTGCTTTGAGAACGACGAGGAGTTTGAGATGGAGAACTGGATCCTCATGCGAAATAAAGGGGCTCATTTGGGGCGTCGAGAACGAGCAGAGAAGATTTACAAGAACTTCATTTCTCATGATGGAGGGGAGGAGGAGATTAGGCAGGTTTCCCCGCCGCCGGAGATTTTGAAAAATAAACGACCGCGACAGCGGGAAGCTCCGCTCACGATTGAGGAAAATGACGTTTCTCATGACGACTTTTATTTTTCGATGCTTGGAGAGTCGCCACGACCGCCGAGGCGGAGCACAGACTCGGCTCTTTCTCGTCTCACGTCGGACTCTGGGAGCGGAGTGCGGAGTGATCATAGCGGAGAAGGGAGGTTTTCACGGAGGAGTCAAGTGAACCGGAGTCCTGTTGACTTACTTCTGCCGCCTCCGGTCCCACAATCTCTAAATGGATCTGTGAAGTCAGGGAAGAGTAAAGATGGTGGTGAGGATGGCGAGAGTGATAAGTTTAGCGACAGGGGAGGATTGGATCCGCAGATATTGCTCCATGAGAGTGGGTGCTACAACAAAGTTGGCTTGAGAACAGGAACTGGAACGACGGGGAGCGGAAGTACTGGATGCTGTGATGGGAGCAATCCCCGTTTATACTCCCAAGGCCCCATCACTCCTTCTTCGCCAAATCCTCCTTCTACGTTTAAGACTGAAGAATCCCCAAAGAGCTTTTGGTGGACCCAAAAACCAGGTTCGACGATGACGACTTCCTCAGGAGCCTCACGAGATTCGGGGTTTTCTTTGGGGACGAGTTGGGCCAAAGGGCTGGCAGCTAAAATGTTTGGACGAAAGGGGCGTGGGAAAGGGCCAGTGCTCAGCGTGAGCAAGGAGGGATACTTCCAACGTACAAATTTGAGAAGATCGAGTCAGAAACGTCGTGGTTACCCGGTGAGATCCTCTGTGATTCGAAATAGTGGAAGGCGGAAGCGGAGCATTCGAAAAGTGCCGCCTCCGTTGCCACCGCCATCCTTCATGTCCGCACCGAAAGAGGATGAGTCAGTATTTTCCGAAACGGATTGCATTTACCAAATGAACGACTTTCGGAGGAGAGGGAAGCGGGAAGAGATATCTTTCCCTCCTTTGGATCCCCTTATCTTCGTTCCTCCGGAGCGGAGGAGAGGGAAAGGAAACGTCGCGTTCCAAGAACAAAGTGGCGAGAAGGGTCGCTTCAAGGAGCCCATTGGAGGTCATAGGTTCGAAACAATGGAGATTCGTCTTCCTCGATTGAGATGTGAAGAGGCGGCTGAGGCTGAGAGCCTTCGCATCACACAAATGTCTGGTCTATTGAGAAATGTGAATGGAGAAACCACAAGGATGAAAGAAGACGAAGAAGAGGTCATCTCATTACATGACGACATGGATGAGAGATGGGATGATGAGGAGAGTGAGGAAGAAATTCTATTTGAAGAAGAGTCGGAAGTCCAAGTGAGGAAAGGGCAAATCAAACGGAGGCAATCTTCCAAAAGGAACCGACCTTTCAAAGTCGTGGCAAAACCTTATCTCAGCCGAAGAAACTCCACTTTGTACCGTAGAGGAAAATTGGGACCTAATTTCGTCCTTCCTCGTCCTACCGTTGTGAAAAGTAAGGATCATATCCATTAATACTAATATCTTTTCTTCATCAGAGTAATGAGTTTGATCATCTCTCGGCTTCATTTCTGCCTCGAGTTAGAGAAGAGAAAGAGATGTGATTTAAGATGGCGTCAGTCTTAATGACTTTTATATCTTAATGAAACAAGGTGGAATTAATTACTCTTTCTCATATGTGTTTTTCTCATTTATGAGGACATCGTCTGAAATGTCTTATTTCATGTATCTCGACAAGTCATTGTATTTCCAAGTCTTGATGACATTCTTGGTAGAAGCCAACTCGTGATTGACGGATTTAGAATGAGAAGGTTCCCAGACTGACGAGACATGGTATTGGGGGTTTTGGCAGTGGTAATTAGGTAAATTACGCCATGGTATTTATGTTGAAGGGAATGATTTTTCTTTTGGAGTATTTGAGTATGTAATGTGGTTGTAATAAGAGAGCAATCGTGAAGAGGCAATTGGAGGGCGTTCGTTTGCGGGATATCCTCCCGTGTTTCGTGATTCTTCTCGATTAGCATAATTCCTCTTGCATTCCTCATATTCCTCTCGTGGCTCCAATTGTTCGCCACATCCAGTTGAGTCAAAGTCTCTCAACTCTCATGAGAGCTGAAAGGAGATTGTGTGGAGGCATTATTGAAAGACCATTGTCTCCAATTGAGTTATGATCTTGTCGGTTTAATACACTTTCAATTCCGTGGGTTTTTGAATGCGGAGTATGATCCTTAAATTGTTAATTGGCTTCGTACACGAATTGAAAGGAGGCGGAAGTAGGAAATGAGCCACGCCAGTCACTCCTGCTCTTTTGTCACAAAGAGTCTTTTCCCTCTCTTTCCAACAGTATTGCTCCCTATAATTCTGGAACATTTGAGTCCAAATTGCTCTTGTTCCAACGCGATGGAGTTTGCGAATTGAGCGTGAGAATTTCCCCTGCAAACAAACTTAGCTTTGGAATTCCCTTTTCCGTTCCTCCCCTCATCACTTGTGCCGGCATTTCCCATTTTTATTATTCGGAAATGATTGCATTGTTTTCCATTTTCAAAATCTTAAAGTTTCTCAAGGGAGTATTTACTTTTAATGTATATCCTTTCATTTTCCGTACAATATTGCAGAGGGGAGAGTCATTATCGCAATATGAATCTGAAAGTTGAACCAGGAGCTCCTGGTGGCTTCCTTCTTTTTTTGTACATTCCTTCCAATTACAAATGCGTATTTATTCTTGCAATATTATGCCTTTTACTCATCCTTCTGCGCCTCACGTCCTCAAGGTGTGGATGAGGTAGTGAGTGAGGCATTTAGCAGCCTTTGGATTTCACATGATTTGTTGGCTGCGGAATGAAAGGAGAGCAAGAGAGAGACTTTACTTCCTTTTCAACCATTCTTTTAGCTCTTATAAGTAAAAGACCAATTTCTCATGCTCAAAATGTATGTGTATAACTCATAGTCATGTGTCTGTGTAAAAGATGTGTGAGAGGGTCTTTGCTCGAAAGTAAAAGTTTGATTTGCAATCAGAGGTATGAAAAAATAAATGGGGGTATTAAAAATTGTTTATAGGAGCATCAAGTGGACGTAAATAGTAGGAAGCGTAGGATGAATTCTTAGCTCTCTTTCTTATCTCGAGGAGAATTTGAGAGTTCAGTAGCTTCTTGGCTCGAGTCTTCCAGGTTTAGCTTAAAATTTATACGTCTGTTTGCCTGAACTGTGCCAGAGGGATTTTCATGGAATTGGAGGGAGGTGAAGAAAAGGCTCTTGCGCCTCTTCATCTCCTCCTGTAAGAACTTTGTATGAGGAGGTTCGTAATGGGCCAACAGGCCGTCATTAGATCTGTTTGTAAGTCGGGGGGTGTTCTTACCCACTGAGGTCGGAGGAACCACATGTTGGATCTGAGTGGGATCTCGTCCGCCTCTTGTGAACTCCCATGTTCGCCTGAGTTGACCGAATTTCCCAGAGCATCATCCCAGGGAGTCGAGGCGTTTTTGTGGGGTGGAGGAGCAAGCAGGGCAAGTGAGGAGCAACGTGGGAGTTGGGAGCTCTGGAGCAGGAGGGAGAACATGTGCTTGGCTCTCCTTCTGCTCCAGTCGCCCTCCATCTCCAGACAGTTGCCCTCCCTTTCGATCGCCAGCCAGTTGAGCGAGAAAAGGAGAGAGTTCGGGGACCGGGAGCCGGAGAAGAGTCAGTAGTTCCTCCGGCTTCGGTCGAGCTACTTCCTCTGGCAAATAACAGTAGTATCAACACCATGGTGATTCTTCGCGTTTGGCTGTTAAAGTTTGAGTTTAAAGTTGTAAAGTAGTTATCACGTGTGTGGAGTTAATGGTTTACTTTTTTTCGTTTAATCTCTCATTTTGTCATAAGTGAGTGATTGGATTGACTGACTGAAGGAGTTTAAAGTTTTAGAGGGGTAAAGTAGGGCGAAATTTCTTTCATGAGCTGAGAGCAGAAAGAGCGATTGAGGAATAAGTGAGCTGAGAAAGTGTTATTCCGTGTAACATGGGATGTCAAATCCGTCTCGTTCTCTCTATCACATAGACTTGAGAGGGGACTGGAGAAAATGAAAAGTAGTGAGGTTTTGGGATTGCCATATTTAATCAACCCCCTTGATACCCGGAGTGATGATCATTGTTGGCCATTCAAGTGACGTTTCCTAATTTATTTCCCTTAACTCCCTCCTCTCATTGTGACATTATGGTTGGGTGTAATGAATGAGGAGGGAGATGTTCAGGTATTTTTTATGGGCGTCTGCAATATGGCTCGCTTGATGAGTCTCTCTCAATTTCAAGTGACTGCCGTATAATGAGTATAATCATGGCCAAGTGCTTCGGTTCTGTTCAGTCTACTTTGTCAATCGCTCTTGTGGGGAGGGAGAGGCAAATAAAAGAGCTTAATAGATTTTTAATGTTGAGCCAAATTGAAGTCTCCATTATCGCGTTTTTAATTTGAGTCGGATGGCTCATGTTTTTCGGCTCAGCAGGAAAGCGTAGGAGATAGATGAGTTAAAAATATAAACAGACCTGAAGTTTTAGGTTAATGTCTTGGGGTATTTTGGGCATTTGCACTTGAATCTCTGTCTTTCCTCTGCCGTCTTCTTCTCATTATCCTCCGATGTCTTGGTCGAGTTAGAAACTTCCGTTCCTTTTTGAGAAGCAAATGGTCCCCTATTTTAATCTCGTCTTCTTCTATCTCTGATGCGAGGAAGTTTGATTTTAAGGGTCGTTTGTCGGTTCCCTTTGACTCACGAGAGACCTTTGTTTTCTTTCTATAAAATGAAAAGGGGATTGAGAAGATTTAGAGTTCAACTAGGGAGAAATGAGGAAGCTGATAAGACAAATGTTGCGGCGGTAATAGCGTCTATGAAGTCGGCGACTCTGCCCCTATTCCCCATTGATTTTCGATTCGCCTAATCCTCATAAGAAATGTTTCCAAGATAGAAATAATAAGGCTTATTAATGGGCTATTTTAACTACATGCACTCAAGAGTATGTATTATGATTTGATAGCATCAGGGCGAGTCAGAAGGGTTGAGAAAAAAGGAAATGAGGCGTTTAATATTGAAATTGTGGCGCGGGGATCACAGGGGGCCTCATTTCAGATTTCGGATAAGAATTGTATATCAATGACTCGAGGAGGGGTTCGGACAATAATGGTATCAAACCCCGTTCTTTCATTGATCTCCTTCCTTTTCAATGGCGAGGAGGAGTAATGTAAATAATGAAAAGGAGATCTTATTCCAAGGTGGGATTCTGCATTCGAATGCTTCTCCGAACATGTTTAAATAATCAAAAAGGAGTTTTTTGTCCTTCGAAGGAAGTTGTGGGGAAAGCGGCGGAATATTCACGAGGAGTTCTCCAGGACTTGGTCGGTTTAAATTCATGTAGAGTTCCTTGGGCGAGGCCATAAATACTCTCATTCCCATATTGAATCTTAAACTTTGTGTAGTAGTCGAACGAGTTGTCTCGACGGAGTGTTGTGAGATAAGACAAGGAGCAAAAGGGCCTCCCCGAATGTTTATTCTCTTTTGACTCCAACTTCAGTTTTTAGGAGTCTCAAGAAGCTTATAAATATGCATGGCCTGCATTTTCCTTCCTCTTCCTATTTGAAATCATTGGGAAGTGGAGGAGGGGATATAATTACATAATGTGTATTTCCTCCTCTGCATTGTTTTTATTTGATTTCCCCTATGGATCCCTTACAACTCCATTTTTCCCTGTCACTTCATTCAAGTTTGAATTTGTATATTGGTGTTTGGGGTGAAGAGGTTCCTTGCACTGGCGGGTGAAGAGAAACAGGAATATATATTTGTTCCAACGACCCTTGAATTGAAAATGTTCCAACAAGAGCGGCGAGAGTCTCTTTAAGCTTAATAACTCAGGTTTCATATCTTCATCCTCGTTTCCTTCTTGTTTTCCCATCCCTATATTTAGTTTCCGAATTCCCAATTGTGAGGACCAAGAAGAGCTGAAAGGCCTTTTTAAGGATTTATGGACCAAAGTTTGGGCTTTAATTTCTTCAAAACTTTGTAATAGATGTGCATCTCTCTGACGGAGAGTGAGGAGAAAAGGAGATAATTAACCTCAATTATTCAAAATATCAGTTCTTCATCGTCCTTTCATTGGCCTAACAAACATTTGCCTATCTCAATTTAAAATTTAATTTTTATGGTCTCAGGCTCTTATTTCGATTTCCTCATTATTCTCATCATGAAGAAAATGTGTGAGCGAGAGAGGATTTGCAGGGCTGAATAAACTTTTCATGAATTGTTTAAGCATAATGAAAAAAGCTGTAATTCTTCTCGTTTGCAGATCTTAAACATTATTGCAATGTTCTGTAAGAATGATTTGCAAATCAGATTGGGCCTACAGCCTGTGCTCGAATCAACTTGGCTCTTCTCTTATAATTCTCTTAATTGACATTTAAGAATTATACATTGTTAGGGAAGATAACGCTATAATTATAACCGTGTAATGAAAAGATGGTTTTGTCTGATAAGGAGTCTTAATATTTCAATAAATATGTTCCCTTTTCAATTGTCATTTCTTAATGAAGTAAAAATGCTTCGTCTCGTCCCACGAATTTTTACAATCTCATTGTAAAAAGCAAAGAGACGGAGGCGTCATGTGAGTTAAGAGATTTTATTAATGTGTGTTTCTGTGTGGATCAAACAAGTCCTTTGGGAGACGCAGCGTGTTGAGTTGGCCGAGGATGCGAATCTGGCAGATGTATAAATTGGAAAAATGTAATGTGTATTTATACGATTGCGTCAATTGCATGTATTGCTATTATTATTAATTCAAGTTTCCTTGTAAGGGTTCTTGAGAAAGAAGGAGGAACGTTGTTGGAGACTCGACCTGTGGGAAACTGAGTGGGGTAGTTGGATCTTTCCTCTGTACATTCAATAAATCCCGAGAAGGAATTGATGAGATGCGTATAGAGGAGCTTATTAGTCCGGTCCTCATGTGTAATTGAGAGATTCAAAGTCGAGTTATCTCGTTCTTGTGATCATTCTCAATGGAAGGACCCAGCCAAGTTGAATGAGCGTTTGGCCAGAGATTTTAGATGATTCCATATCACTTGGAATAAATTATGTTTGGTGTTGGGCCGACCTGGCCACTGGATAGGTCGGACATGGGAATGAAGAGATCAAAGGCCTTCACTCCACAGGAGAGGAATTTGGTTCGTGGAAAATCTGGATTTTAATCCTGTCCCACTACTCCCTGTGTGTGTTAAACGGCCTTTTCTGCCTCCTCCTTTAATGAGTCGAAACGACGGTTGATGGCCTTTGACTCGAGATTGTTTTCGTCGAGGGATGGGAGTTAATTGTGCAGTAGGAGCTACGTAAACTCCGACGAGCTTTTGCCTTGGCTGGTAATACAAAAGGGCGTTTTTCCTGGCCGACTTGCGAATGGGTCTCATTGTAAAGTTGTTGCTCGAGGGACCCTGCTCTCACTTGATCACTTCTTATATTCCTCCACATGCATTGTACATTGGAGGTCGGCTGGAGAGATAAGAGATTACACATTGTATAAGACTCGTTTGCATCTCCGAGATTCTCTGGGTGTCCATTAGACGAGATGGATGTGATGAGAATATTTAGAATGAATGAATCTCCAAACTTTCATTATCCTCGAATTTAATCGTAAGTTTCATGCATAATGTGGAAGTAAAGAGGCTTCTTGAGATGCTGGGGTCTTCTATCTTCATTGCATCTCTTATGATCTCACACATATATAAGCCAAGTGCTTCAATTTACTTTTTTCTCTCCTTTTAAGAGGAGTGTTGTGGTGGTGAAGGAGATAAGAGTCTTTGCTCAAGGAGGAGGAGAGTCCAGTCCAGATGTGAGTTTTGACCAGGGAGGTTCAATTTTAATTTCCTTCCAGTAATTCTAATCATAAATACTTTTATACCCTGGGGAAGATTGGATTTCTTATTAGACATTGCATATAAGGGAGTAGTATTAGAGGCTGAGCAAGATATAAATTTATATAGGAGTGTCGTTGTTGTCAAAGAGTGACGCGGTGGCTAATGGGCTCCAAATGAACCACCTTCGCAAGCACCTCGGCCTCCTCTTTATTAGCTCAATTAAGTCCAGTGAGAATTGTGGGACTTAAATACGAAGCGATTAGGAGAGAATAGCAAGTGGGTTGGCCGAGAGCGAAGAGAGTCGTGTCATCCTTTTAGCTCGGAGATGATGGGAGTATTAGGCCATTTTCCACTCCACCTTGAGCTCACACTCAAATGAGGCATTGGGAGGGGTGGTGTGGGAGTGAAGTCCTCAATTGTTTCGTGATTTAATAATTAGGAGCTCAGCTCGACATCTCACTTCCCTCTCAGCTCATGAAAGAATCAATGATTAAATAAATAATTCAAAGTTCTCATCACTGGTGGTCTTCTCGCCCCCTTCGACTCCTTTGCCCAACTTTCTTTCCCATCAAATTCAACCAGAAGTTTTTTCCCATTGACTTCCCCGTTTTATCGTGTAAAGTTCTGCTAATACGGAGTTTCTGGAACCTGTCTCATCTGAGTATATATACAATTTTATCGTCGTCATTTAACACACCGTTTCCTTTCGAGTGAACCAGTTGAGCTAACGACTTTTCCTCAACTGGCCAAATCCAAAGTTTATCTTTCATTGGGGATTGTTGGATGAATGTAGATGAGGGTTCTACGTGTGTGTCGTCGTGCGTGAGAGTGTTTGTTGTTACGAGGTGGCTGGTTTGGCCATGATGGCGGCAATGAAATGAAGACAAAAGCCGATGGGTTTTTCTTCATTTTTGGGCCTCGATTCCGAGGGTGGGACGAGGGAAGGTGTGCTGTGGAGTGAAGGAGCATCCATAAAGACAAAGGAGTGCGCGAAATAGGATAAGTTCGAGTCAGTGGAGGAGGCCGTCGCATCTTCGAACACATAGTGCTACGACTCCTATCATAAAGATCACTCAAACGAAACGACATTACCTTACGGCTCGAAATAGCTCCTAGTCACACACTCATTACTCTCCATCACGGATCTGTTGGGTACAATGGGATTCCAAGGGAATCTGCCTTTAAATGGGCCATCTTTTGAGTGGGACTACAGAGTTGTGGGAAGAGGAGGAAGAGGAGACGTGTGACGATAATGTACCAGGACAAAGGGTGTCAGGCCAACGGGGTGGGCGGGGCGGGTCCTCAGCTCCCTACGCACAAATTGCACCCGCAACAGAGGCTGGTGGAGCCGCCGCGGTGGACGGCAAATCCCGTTTCCTTGCCGCCGAGAGCCGCACCTGGTTTTGGCTATGGAGGTCCGGGACCTTCGCAAGTCCCGACCATTCCGCAGAGGAACAGTGCGGCCGTGAGTGATAATTGGGTCGACTTGGAAGAGCTATACAGATGGTTGCAAGAGTTGGAGGATACGAAGATAGAGCATAGGACGGAGGAACGTGACTCGGGTAAGGTTGCCGTGCAATAGCTCAGCTTATTTCATTCCTAATAAAGGTGACAATGGTGGTTCTCTTAATGGGCAAGCGGAATATTATCTGATTCGAGCCCCCTTTGAGTTTATCTAATTAGAGTCTCAAGGAGGCTTTGGCTGTTTAAATCGGATTAGGAAATCTTATTATGAACTCGCAAATTTAATGAGCCACGCGGAGCCGCAAACTTTGAATCATAACTCATCTTTTACTGATTTCTATTCTGATATCTCCCTGAGACGCATGTTTGAATTGAAAGTTTTTATATTGATTAAAAGGTGGTTGACGTTCTAAAAGGATAAAGGGCATTTTATAAGGGAAATATCCTAAATTTTTATTATTTTACAATTTTCTTGTCATAATTTATTTAAGGCATGAAACTTTTGGAATTTTTCTACGATTGATTATTCGATCTTGAATGAATTATGTGCCATAGTTAAAAGAATTTGAAGGATAAAGTTTTGAGACGACTTCATGAAGTTGATTAAGAAATTGAGATGACTGACAGGAAAAGTTTTGTAAAAAGAAACTTTTGGCTTTCGCTTCTCAAGCTTTATTTTAATTTTTTAATGTTCCGTTCCGCATTCATTATTTAATCTTGATATGTATTCCCTCCTTCTGGGCGAACATGTCTTGACATTTAAATTGCACACTTTTAAAAGCAAAGAATAATTCTATTGTGAATCGATAGTTATTAGCTCATTAAAATCATTTCTCCTCCTCAATCACGCCATGCGTTTTCATACCATTTTTGGGTGTTTTTACTTCCCAATTGATTTTTTTGACAGACTAATAATCTAGCCTCAGGAAATACCTCGTTTTATTTTTGTTTGCCGATTTCAACTCTTTAATTCTATTGTTTCGTTTTTGGTAATTTGGACACACATTACTCTTTTATATATTCGCTCATAAATATTATGATGTATATACAACTATACTTTAAACAATAACTATTTGTTATGAATACTTATAGTCTTCTGAAATATTGCTAACAAGTGTTTCACTCATTTACTTGGCGTGCATAAATGAATTAGTAGCTGTTGGAATGTACAATATGGAGTAGACTAACTAAGAGCCTTATAAATCAAAAACTTAACGATAAGTATGTATTAGATGATAGCATCGTATTATTAGGGAGAATTGGAATTAGGGAAAGGAAGGAATTCCATTATGATCCTTTGCAAATGTTCCCTTGAAAGGATTCAATTAGGACACTATTCATTTTCCACATTTGAAAATGTTCCCAGCTCTCATATTATATGAGAACTGAATAGGAATTATTTGAGGAAAGACACATTCCGGGCGTACAAAAGAGCTTCAACAAAGAAGAGCGTATTGAGCAAAGTAACTCTATGAGAATCAGAGACGAAGAAGGATTCCATTTCTTACAATGGAGTCTATCTTAAGGGAGCTTGCGTTAAAATATAATATATTTAGACCTGATACAAGTCCTGACTTTTGGAAAATGTCAAGACGGAAGCAATAATAAGGTTTCTTCATGATCAATGAAAGGACCTATATCCCATTGTTAGCATATTCCGGAGGACGCTTCGTATATTTATCTTCTCAAAAATATAAAAGTGAGTTTTGAGAGGAAAAATACCAATTGACTTTTGACATTGTTATTTATGAGTTATGAAATGACGAATATGATCATATAGTAGGGAAGATGATTGCGTTTGGAATGCGAGTATGAGAGTATGGGTGAGTAAACGTCTCGACCTCCCTCTCCTTATCTATTATTGAGTCGAGAGAGCGAGGATGAGGAGGAGTGGAGGAGCGATAAGTGCACTGGGCCACTTTGTTTCCACCAAGGGTCCTTCGTGACCAGACGAGGGAAAACTGCCATATCCCTTCAATATAAACTTTGATGGAGCGATGCGATAGCGAAAGACATCTCAAATATCACTTTTTCCTTTTCGCCTCTTCCAACCTGACGAAGTCGGGGCTAAAAAGGTCCTCGATGAGCCAAAATGCTTGGAGTGAAATTGAGCTTTTCCACTTGTCGGAATTGGAGAATTCCACATTTCTATTCATCTTCCTCTATCTCTGCTGGAAATTGACTAGGGGAGGAAAATATATTCACGAGGATGTTCGACATGGATGGTGCTCTAGTAAAAAATATTTAGCTACTCATGTCGCTACCTTTTCTCATGTCATTGCACACTTCTCTTGTGAGAAAATGAGAGAAGTGCATTCTGTACCGATTTAGGAATGTGAGGAAGAGAATAGCCGAGGAGGAGAACAAGCCTAGGCGTATTTTAGAACATTAGAGTACGAAATTGTTTTGGTTGCTTGTGGAGCAGTTATGCATTAAGTTGAGATTTGAATGCGGAGGGAGATGCTCACTTGAGGGCTCCCTGTTTATTTTTGTAGGAAAGCTCTCGTTGAGAGACGAGAAGGGCGAATGTTTACGGAAAGACGCGTCCGTGTAGTTCTCCATTGAACTTGATTATATGGTATGAAAAGTGTTCTCCCCTCCATTCAGGAATGAATTCAAGTTCAATGGTTTACGTGTGGCGGAAGAAGTGGCCCCTGAGATAAATGAAGTCACCGAGAGATTCCGTATCTTCTCGCTTGGCTTTTCTTCTTCTCCATGGAGTATTAGGTGTATATAGTGGGGATTTGTTCACTGATGAAACTGATGATGAACGTTTGAGTGGAGATGTAATAGTGCCGATTCGAATGTTGTGTGTGTGTATTTATGTTACATGCTACAACTTGGCGGCAATCGCCATTCAACTTTTCTTCCTTCCTTGACATTCCACTCTCCTTTTCTCATTATCCGTCGAGGGGATCGATCCATTTAGAAATTTGGATGAGAGTCAATCCGAGCATTTTGCTCTCTCACACTTCGGAGTTAAGTGAACAAGTAAATGCCTGGCATCATGTGTGGGTTGTACATGAGAAAATTCTGGCTTAAATGGAACGCGATGACAAGGGTTTAGGTCTGATATTTAAACTCATAAAATAGATCTTAAATGGAGGAGATTTTTGTACAAAAGCTTAGTCGTGTTTTATTTACGGACTTTACTTTAACCCAAGTTTCGCAATGCACTAGGACGAATAAAGGTGGTTATAAAAGGTATGTGGTATAAACATGTTTTATGTTTTCAATTCGCTCTTCCTTTTCGAACGGGAGTCACGGCGAATTCCACAATTTGTACAGAGGAGAGCAAAAGGGGCTTCGGAGGGATTCCTTTAAACCGAGACCCTAAGTTAATATTTTTTCTCGGGACAGGAATGAATGCTCAAGTTTTTCATATCGCGTCTCTTCAATTTAATTCTCGCCTTTTCATGATTCGTCAATAGAAAACCTTTGGTGTATTATTGATTTCACACTAATATTTTCTGACTCAAGCTCATTATATTTTTCCGGCTCCTTTGATGTATTTTTATTAATTTTTTCTTGGATTTTTTGAGAGCTAATGAGCGAGAGAGCCGTGCGTTTGAATTTATTTCTAGCGTGGTGGAAAGAAAAAGTCCTTTTAAAAATGCTCAATTCCTTTCCATTTCCCTTATTTCTCATTTACTCTCATATGAAGCGTCATAAAAAGTAAGTAGAGAGCTTAGCTTGGATTCTTTTTGACTTCTTGGTTCAATTTACGAGCAGGTTCACGCCTGAACCGAAACACTTTATTAAGACCTTCCCTGCCCTCTCCTCAATTCCGGGTTTTATATGAGTAATATCCTGGATTGTTTGTAAATCGGATAAAAAGATTCGATCCTGTGCGACCTTGTCCTCAAAAGAATTGGCTGGGTGCTTCCATTGGAATTTTTCCCTTTACGATAATACATAAATAAGAAAGAGAAGAAATAAATGTTCAATGTGAAAGTGAGAGAAACATTCAAATTTATTAGTGGAATCTCATAAAGCGGAACAGGGTCCGTTAACTAGAAGGAAAGTGGAAGAAAGTAGTCATAAAAGATGAAAAATGTCATTTTTATCTCTTATTTTATCAAGTATTTTCCATTTAACTCGCCCGTCACCTTCAAGGAAGTTTATTATTTCAGTTAAAATAAGTAATTTTATCTTCTTCGTAAAGAAATTCCTCGAGAGATTTCCATATCATATGCATTGTGAATATAGACGAGGATCTTTACACTGGGAGATAAATAAGTTAGTAAAGGAATATGTGGAAGTCATTGAGCTTTGGCTCGATTTGAACTAAAAAGTTAAATAAAATGTGGTCCAAGTATCAGTAAATGTTTGAAGGAGTTTAAATAACATATGAAAATTGAATGGATTATGGATTGGAATGGACTCGTGTTCTTGTTCTCAAACCCTATCTAAATGCATTACAATAAATTATGTAGCCCTAGCCCATATGCATGAACTGAATAAATTGAGAAATCCTCTTGTATTTATGGGTAAGGAGATTGAAGTGGAGCATAAGTTTCCGTTATGACAGTCCTTTTGACGTAATATTAAAACAGAGTGGGGGTTTAAAAGAGGATGTAATTTACCTTGGGAGTAAATAATGTTGGATGGATGGATCAATTGACGAGATTTATTGTTGCAGGTGATATTACTCAGAAGGGGTACGAGAAGAAGAGGTCCAGGATCCTTGCTCCCTACATCCCGAAACAGGGACTTGGTAAGTGTTTTTAACCACTTTTTTCCATACTTTTCCAAATGAAAAAAAGCATGTTGTTCATTTCTCGCTTCTCTTCCGCTAACGCCACCCTCTTCTTCCTCTTTTTACTTATTCATGGACGAAGATGTGGATTTGGACTCGGGATCTCTTGGAGTTGTAACCGTTCCTCATAACGAGATCCCTTTTACCGCCACCCTCACCCCATGAATTTCTCATCTCTTAATTCTTTGCTCAACAGCCCGTGGTGGTATCTGTATTAGAAATCCTTGCTGTCGTACCGTGTTGAATGCATTTGCAAGAGTTTAAGGCTCAAGAGGTTGAATTCAATGTATGCAATGTAAATAGAATGTCTGCTTGAAGGCTGAAGGGTCTGGTGATTAGCAAAGTTTCTTTATCGACTCCTGGAACGAAGCTCTTGAATAAATAGTCACTAGATCGTTTCATGGAAGTGCGGGTGAAAAGTGAGGGGATAATAATGGGGAGAGCATGGTAATGGCATTAGAAAATTAGAAATGAGGAAAGGGGGTTTGCCATGGAAGAGACTAAGAAAAAGTGTTGCTGTTGAGACCCGGCGTCTTGAGCTTATACTTGGCGGCTGGACGTCTCCTTTTATACATAGATAAAGTTGTGGACGCCGTAAGGAACTTCCCTGTCGCAGTATTTCCGTCTTCCTCCGCCTTTTCCAACTTTCTTTAAATGATTCTCTGCATGGAGGAGAGTTTTGGGTTTAAGTGTAGTTGTCTCGTCCTCTTCTCTTCGCTTTCTTTATTTTCCTCGAGTAGAGTTAATGGCAATGATGGTTATGGATGGCTTTTGTGAAGTGAAGGCGAGCTTTCGTGTCTTTCAGGGCTCATTCTCTTCTCCGTGAGGAGCCCCTTTGTTGTTCTTGTTTCCCCTCCTTTGCGTATAAGTAGTAGTGTATCGTGCGTGAGTCCTCTTCCGTGGTGACATGAAGGAGAGAACAGGAGGATAACGGATGATTGTTTGTTTCGATAGCTCCAAAACCTAACGAGGGATCAGCAAGCCCGTCGACTAGAGCGAAGAGACGAGCTCACCGTCGGTTGACAAGGAATGAGAGCAGATATCACTCAGGTAGTGTTCACCGGACTCTTCGTGTTTTTATATACTTATTTCTCTCTTCCACTTTCTCTACAACTACCAGGAACAACCAAACAGAACAGAACAACTCGGGGGTTTATATTAATCTAGGAGTTCTTGGTGGGAATAAAAGTTTTGTGAAGGGGAGGATTGGAATGAATGTGTGATGTGAAGAGTTATTAGGCTGCCATGAGAGCTTACCATTTGCGGGCCTCGTCCTCTCAAAGGACTTGGAAAAATTAGATCAAAATTGCGTGGGATGGAGAGAAAGTAATGAGATGAGAAGAGAACGGCAGAGGAGCCTAATGAATGGCATTATTTATTTGGAGAGGAAGTTCAAAGGGGACCGAAGAGCCCGCCATTCTCTTTTCATGATCCTTCTTCTCAAAATGAGGAGAACAAGGAGGCGAGGACCGGGATAGGTTAAGGTTTTTATCTACGGGCAAACCCCGACGAGACGAGAAGAAACCAGATGTGCTGAGTAGCCGAGTACTTGCAACTCCTAGGTGAGGAAATGGACGGATGCGGCTCAGAGAACGCTCACGCCATAGATAATAAGATCTTGAGAGTAAAGGGCTGTAGAACATCTCTCCGTCCTCCGTTTCCGCACTCATATCTTTCTTAGTCTCGGGCATTTTTCTTTCGGGGAGACATGGAGAGTGTGAAAGAAAATTCTTGAGTTTTTCCTTTAGGGATTTTCTCCGGCTTCACCTCTTGACACAGACACACTCATTTGAGGCCCTTTGGAAACACATGGGCTCTCCAAATCATCCTCGACTCAACTAAACAGAGCCTGGTTTTATTTATGAGAAGGGTTATCTCTTAAACGTGGGTCCTTCCTAAAAGGATGTCCTCTCTGGCGAAACTAAACAATTCTATTTCATTCCAATGAATATTTAATCTCTTTTCCTCAATTGAGTCAAACATTCTCACGAGTCTCATTTCCCTTTGCAAATAATATATGGGACCTTGCAATCTAAAGTGATATATCTCGGAAATCAATTTTTATTTTAAGTGTTTCTAAAGGATTATTTTATTTTCAGTTTTTTAATGTGATCCAATTAGTTAAACAAAAATCCTATTATTATAATATGATGAATTTCAATTTTTTATGGAAGCTGTTGAGTTTAACTATAAATTTTTTATATGACGTTGAATATCAACAATATTTCAAAATTTCATGGTAATGATTTTAAAAAATCGATAGAAACGCTTAAAATAAAAATTGAATTCCGAGATAGATCACTTTAGATTGCAAGGTCCCATATGTATTGATTATTGAAGAGTCTCGTCTTGAGGAATTTTACAAGAGGGAAAAGTATTTTTGACAAACAGTATGAAAAGAACAAGTAGAGTATAAGGTTTTTTCACTTGTGTTTACTTTTCTGTACCAATTATACATTTGAAGAAATGATCTTACGTAATGTTGGTAAATATTCAAATGGCTAAGTAGAGCATCTTCAAATCGATATCTAAAACCTCGTTTCCCTTTCTATTTATTTATTTGAGGACCGGCAGGTAAATCGCGCAGAGTTGGCGTAATATTAGAGAAAATAATCCTTGAGTGATTAAATATTATATTCGCTTGTTTTCAATCCATCAAAACAGAGAGTGATATTAGGAATTTAGCATTCTGTATTCATCTACTGTCTTTCTCTTTCAAATGAAAATAGGAGAAATTCTCTAGATAGACTTTAGTAATAAGCTGTATGATTTCTTTGTCCTTAGAGCTTCAATATCGATTCCCATTTCTCATCCACCTTCAATATCTACCTTGGTATACAGATACAGTTCCTATTTTCAGATTCACATCCCATAGATGTTTTTTCCAATCTCAACCTACATTTTCAATTCCCAATCCTCCTTTTTTGTTTTTGAGATATTTTTCATCTTTTTGTTCTCTTATAAATATTTTTTCCAATTTTTATATATATCTTACAATTTTCATAACTTCTTTGATTCCGCTGTCCCATGTCTTCCCTCGAGACATTTTTCTTGAATTTCATCATTCTTGTTTTTTATTTAATGGTTAAAAGTTTTAGAAAATGTCAAAAGTTAGTTGAGATTTCTTTCTTTTTTTACAACTATTGCTAATTTAAAATTTTTTTCCGACAGACTAAGTAGTAGTTTTTTAAGTAGATTTTTATTTATAACCTTTTATAAATATTAAATTATTGAATTGTTATTTAGAGAATTGCCAAAAATGTGCGTAAACTCATAAAGTTACATATGTCATGTTCAACCCGGAAGAAAAATCGCTCAATTTATTATGATGGTAAATCGATTGTATATTAGTCAGGAAGAATTATTAATCCATCGAATCTCATAACCAAAAAAGGCTTAGGGCATCCATGTTGTTGTATATATATATTTTATATGAAGGGATGACAGTATTTTTTGCCCTTTTGATTCACTACTTTTCTTTATGTGAGTAGGGAAGAGAAATGTCTGGAATCGACTTCTTAAGATGAAAAAATAATGATAAACTCCTTTGCTCATATGTATTGTGAAATTATGAGGGGAAGAGAAGTTCAACTAAGAGAGTGTCAAGGGACCACTTTGACCAGACGCTTCTCTTTTTAGTGCTCGAGGTTTAATGCGTCTGTTCTTCAAATGCCTCTCGCTCTCCATTTCGAATCAAAGTGTGTGTGTGTGTGTGTGTGTGTGTGTGTGTGTGTGTGTGTGTTTGACAGTATTTGAACGTTAAGTGCCCAGTTTTTACTCTTTTGACTCTCCTTCCCTTAGCAGTAAATTGGCAAAATTTGCCAAAGTCAGCAAAAGCTCATTTGGAAGCTGAGGAATCAAATTCGATGGGGTTCGTAAACATGAGGAAGGGAGAATAGAATGATCATCATGCTTTTCCCAAATTGAAAAAGTAGATTTCCACTTGGATCGAGAGAAGAAAGTTTTCCCATCTTTATCCTCACTTTCTCTCCACGGCTCAAAATGGAGTTCGAAGTTTCTTTTCTGAGAAGCCAAAATCATTTAATCGGTTTCTTAATAAGCGAACCGTACAAATTCCCTTTCCATGTACAATAATAAGAAATATATACGGGAAATATTTCGAAACTCTTTTTTTTGAGTTTCTCAACTCACAGGGACAATTCTGTCTAATAATATTTCTTGAAAGGGAGAAATTGCTATAAAGTTCTTATTAATTTCTCTCTCAACTTATAAAGTACAATAATGGTCTCGAGAATTTTTTGTGATTTCGGTTCATGAATTTAGCAAAATATCGTCTTTTTCGGATATCCCCTGAAAAGCCATTCGTTGACGATATTTTGAATAGGAATCATACAAGATAAATTCCCCCTTCAACGATTTTTATCTAACTACTAAAGAATATTATATATGAAAGAATCATTTTTTTTCCTAATCTTAAAAATTAAAAACTTTTCTCACCAGAAAATGTAAGGATCTGAAGAGAAGTTTTGAAAGAGCTGAACGTGGAAATATTTGAGATCTTCGGCCTTCGAAAAGGAAACCTGAGGCTGAAACTTTTGCACTCTCCTTCCTCACTTTAAAGGCCCCAAAATCCAATTTATCTCACATCACTAAAAATATTAGAACTTTTTAAGAGGCATTAGCTAATCATATAATATAACTCGAAAAGGCGAGGAAGAACTCAACCTTACTCAAAACTACCGTAGTAAGATTATATATAAAAGTAAGGGTTATTCTTTCTGAGGGGGCGAGTGGATGTATGCTCCAAGGTTTTCCTTATTATCAGGATTGAGTTTTGATGGAAAAGACGTACTTTTCCCTCATCCGCTTCATTGTGAGCCTTTTCCCAGTTGTGCGGAAGTGAGGATGGGATTGAATAGGAATAAAGGGATTTTCAACCCTTGCCAATTTTAGAGGTGAACTCAATGTGAGTGACTGAGTAAGCGAGGAAAACCATGTGAGAATCTCCCTGGGAGAAAACCTTCGAAAAAACATTAGAGTGAATTACCCCTGACTTTCTCAAATTCCATTCCGTCCAATTCGGATGAGACGGTCATAAATTTATTTGAAGTGGAGAAGAGTCGTCATATCCCATGACTTCCACTCGACTGGTCTTAATACGTATCAATCATCACTTGATTTCATTTCGCGTGTTCCTCGGCTTTCAATTCATTCAGTCTGGTCATGAGCTATTGTAGAGGAAAATGTTTCTTTGCCGGCCTCATTGAATTCGAATTATTTTTATTGCTAATCCATAATTCATAAATTGGCTCATTTCTATCAAATAAGATATCGATTCCAGATTCGGCTCTCTGATGATATTTATCTCTTGTCCACTTTTCCTTCCATGGGCATAAAAGGTCCAGTTTGGTCTGATGAGGATTTTATACGACTTCATATTGCATACATTTATAGATGCTTTGATTGTCATGCAACCATTCGGATTTGCTGAGTCAGAAAAGAAGGAGCAGTCGAAAGAAAACGGTCAAACGGAAGAGCATTTTTTGCATGGAAGATAATAGTAATAATTATGTATCATAAATTTGTGTCGGGCCGTGAGTAGGGAATTTGCAAATGAAAACACACTATTACTCAATTTGCATGTATGTGAACATGAGAATTTATCGATTGCGAGCTGTGCATTCACAGCTGGACTCATGTTCCTCTTCGCGAGGGCCTTTTGATTAATTAAGAGGAAAGCTGCGAGTTAATAATAATAAGTATCAATTACGGAATATTTTGCATTCCATGTTGGTAATACTCCTCCTATGAAGGCTTGAGAATTTAATGATATGGCGCCGAAGTTTCAACATTAACAAATTACTGCAAATTGAGCTGTGAGAGAGTATAATCATGATCATTTCGCTTTGAGCTATGACGAGTTAAAGTTACATATCACAACTATATGAATTATAAGCATACTTAGAGACGAATCATACTTATTTATAAGCCTTATCTTGATATAGAAGTCGAATTATGAACTAATATTGCAATAATATTCATTTTGGCATTTCGCAGTTTGAACAAGCGATGACGTGTGCAATAAGTTTTTTGTGTGCACTCATGGCTGAGTTGGGGTGAGTGTTGTGGTTGTGGGGAATTAGGAATGAAAAGGGGCATGAGAAATATTGAAACGATGAGTTGTCTTCTTTGATTCGCATATTGGAGGTGAGGCTCTGGGGCGAATTTCCTTTAATGAATTTATGGACTGTGTGTGTTGTCCCCTGGAGTTTCAAACAGTGGCCGTTTTTCAATTTTCCTTTCCGCTCCCTTCGAGGAACGTCGAGAAGAGATTAAAATGTTTCACGTTGGACAAATATGAAGGGGAGCGGAGATGAGTAAAGGCACTAGGAGTCAAATTAATGGTTTGGCCCAATTGTTTGCGGCTGGAGGAATCCACACTTGTTTGCTATGACCCATGAAGAAGAGAATTGTATGGCCAAGGCGAGGCTTGTGGGTCGGAGGGTAGGGCCAATGTTTGCACTGGAATTGCCTCGTGGGGAGAGAACAGGTCTGAATGGTCTTTGAGTTGAGGCCGTTAGAAGCGGAGGGGCTGAGATAATAATCGGTAGTCGGAGAAGAGCGAGTGATGTCCCGCGAGCCAAGTGGGGCGTCGCGTAATCTCACGTAATAATAATTGTAATCAGATGGGGAGCATGAGCTTCTCCTTCATTGATAGGATCTGTGTGTGAGAGAAGAGACTCAATGATTAATACGCTTCTCTGATTTATTGTAGAGGTGCGTCAGGAAGCGGTGCAGCAGGCTCTCGCTGCAATGCAGAGTCGACCAAAGCCTTCATTACCGATGCCGTCGAAACGAACGTCTGTCATGGGAAGAGCTCCTGATCACGCACAACACGACTCGGGTAACTGCGATTTCCTCTTATCTCACCCGTCTTTCTGAATCACTCGGGCATTTTGCCCGCCTTCAGACTCCACGTCCCCCTTTAATTCCGATTAATTGACAACTAATACGATTATATGCTTTCGACTGGGCCTTCTAACCGAGATAAAACTTGGCCGATTTCGGCTCAAAGTCTCTGTAAAGAATGCCATTGTTTTGTTTTTAGTTATTTGGTAAATAAATTGAAAGATTGTGGCTCCTGCGGCGTTGATACAAGGCTTACGAGGGAATGAAATAAACTAATGTTGGTGTACATAATCTCTGATTCTGAGGGCAAAACAGAAACAAAGGAGGAGAATGAGGACAATGGGGATCGAGGGAAAAGAGAATTGATTTTGAATCTTCTGTGAGCGACAGGTGAATTTTGGACGGAAATTAAATTTGTAGTTGGAGAGACCGGGAAAGTGGGTACAATGAGATTTTCTCTTTCCTCTCTCTGTGTTTAAAGGGAATGTGTTGGAATTTTGGCATTTATTTCCCTTTCATTGCTCCTGACATTGGGTTTTGCGAGTTGTTTCGAGGGTTAAAACAAATGTTGCTTCACATGAACGTTCAATTCTATTTTCATTAGGTTTTCATTAACTTGCGGGGTATTCGTCAATAATTGGAGTTCGGGAAACCTTTGCTAATAATGAGTTTTAGCTAATTCTCACAAGACACGTCGTTAAAGTAATGGGAGTCTCGACTGCTAATGACAAGCAAAGAACATTATTCGGTATTATACAATCATTGTTTGTTTGCCTGTGACGTAATATAAATGTATTATTCTTGAACTTTGAATTCACTGTGGATTAGGTAGATGAATACTCAATCAGCATGAACATTGAATTTAAAGGGAAGAAAAGGAGTTTCTCGGCTAGGAGTTCACTTATTAAACAAGGTTTTCATTTACAGTTTGCTCTCTATTCTGGAGGATTAAGAGTACGGCTTCAACTTGAATGAGGATTATGCAGAATAGGAGGCTAATAAAATAGTGATAAGGAAGAAAACCTCTGCAAACTTCTCGAAATACTCCTCCTAATCTTATATAGAGGAAATTATGCGAAATTCCGCCAAAGCATAATCCCATTTTAGTTCTTTAGTTATCTCTCATTCAGACTTTAGTTCTTTGAAATATGGTAATTTAAATAAGGGAGATATTCTATTTAAAGGTGGGTGAATTTAAATTTCTCTTCAAGTTCTTCTTGACGTCTCCGGGTGGGGTTTTATTTATTTTGAATGATTAGTTCGCGAAAAGGGAGAAGATCACTTTTCAAGAATAAGTTAATGTACGGAGAAGTAGCAAGAGTTGAAAGATGCGGAAAGAATGTTCATTTCTGAATTTTGAGGAGTTTGGAGCTCAGTGATGTGTCAGTCAAGAAGATTGAAATCCATCCTCTCGCCATATTATTTCTGACAAGGAGAGAGATTTTCGGGTGGGGAGAGGTGAGGAGGAGGGTGATGCAGATGAGGAGTGTGAAATGTTCATTCAATTTGGGAGAGACCGGGAGTATAATAAGTATTAGATGGTAATGGTAATGAATTACGCTCACGGCCTAGCTCTCTGGTTCAGATAGGGCCTCTAATGCACAGGGACCTCATCATGCATTGCATCGTGTCGAGCTGATGGTGATGAAGATCATCTGGGACCGAGGGAGCGCGTATGTAGGTTAGGGCTGTAAAAGGACTCGTTGTCTGTGAGCAAGTGAGATGGCAAGGAGGAGTCCCTATGACATCATAATTATATCACTTCTCCTTGTCGCTGCCACATTGACACAGTAAGACGCACAGAGGCATTTGTGGCTTCAGTCCTGATTGGAGGTCCATCTCGGCTCTATTCTTCCTCAGTTTGGAAGGAGAGTTGGGTCGGAGCCAAGTCCCGATAAAACAAAACTCACGTCACTCATCGCTCAGCTTAACAAGTTCGCATTTCTCCTCCTCTTGAGAGATAAGAACTCGGTTTGGGGAAATAGATGAGGGCGGAATTACTAAAAGTGAAGAAGAAAACTTGCGGGAAAATATCGGATCAATCCTTCGCTACTTTTACTTTTCTCCTTTTTTATACCAGTGATTTTTTAAGTTCTTCACTTTGAACAGAACATAGAACTGAACTCGTAGTTGGAGTTTTTTTATTATTATCTTTTACATTTTTTGATTCTCTTCCTCATATAGAACTTGAAAGCCTCAAGTGTCATTATGGGCTTGACCGGTGTGTAACTTTGGATTTTAGTGGAGTGGGTGACTCGTTCGTGTAATTCTTCGTACATTTCTTTTGAAGTGTATTCCTGGAAAAGAGGTCGTGCCTTTTCCTCATCGAGTCGAATCGACTCGACTCAATTCGGATTGAATATCACTCTTGAGTTTGAAGTTGAAACTTTAATTCAATCGTGTATGGGGGGCGGAAGAAAGGAGTTCTTTTCAAAGGCCCACATGTCGAAAGCCACGTTCGTTTTTAACCTTACCTTTTACTTAACCCTCATCGAATCCAATGAAGTGAAATGACACGCCTGGGGGAGGGGGTGGGGAAATTGGAAGTCGAAGAGTGGAAAATTAGTTTCCTGCTTTTTATTCATTTTCTTCTCATGTCTGCTCGAGTGGAGGAGATTTTTGAATCAATGACGTTTTCTCGGCTTTTACACTCTTAAACGGCTAATTTCATTAAAGGGTGAAAAAATTTCCTTTTGATTTTTATAAGAATGGGAGGTCAGAATTAGTCTGTTGTGTTGTGGAGTACCTCGATGAGAAAAATATGCGAGGGTCTTGTGATTGTGCGAATGTATCAAAAAAGAACCTTGTGGTCTTGTGATGGAAAGACACATGTTCTTCCTTAAAAGGAGATATCAGAAATAGTCTCTAAAAGGAGTTGCCTTCTTTTGTGTAAACTTTCATGATTTATGGTTAATTTAATTTAGTGCAATTTGTGTGGATGAGTCAAAGCTTTCATAAGAACTGGGATGCTCGAGGCGAAGGAGGCCGGGGATGCATGGGGAAATGTCCTAACATCATATATATGCCCATGGAGAAGTGTAAGTAAAGGAGCTCGGAGCTCTGCTCAGGACCGAATTACCACTTCCATTCTAAAGGATCAAATCTGTTTCCTCAAATTGTATCTTATGGCCTGCCAACTCCATTAGCTGGGCTCATTCCTCCTCCTATAGGTATCCTTAATATAAAATTCAATTTTGAAAATTGGAGCCCTGACAGTTTCCTTCTTAGAGGAATCGAAGCCAAAGGTGAAAAGGGATTTGGAAGGATTGAAGGAGCTCGATGAAATTCGACTCCTTGGAGAAATTTCCTAACTCTAATAATAAAAATGTGTTGGAGAGGATGAGGTCGTCTATATAATTTGGCTTTTGTGAGAGACGAATATGAGAATAGGATTTCATTCCTTTCATACATTATATGATGATGTGATTGAGGATTAGGCTAGGCTTATTAATTAGAGGGGAAGAGCGACCTCCTCTTGAGAGCCACTTCGACTGCCTCCTTCCTCATTGCTCCTCTCAGTCAGCCTTATTTTTATCTTGGTTAATGGAAGGGCACTTGAGTGTCGTTCCTTTGGAAAATTCCTCCACTTCACTGAGGAGAACCTCGATGAGAAGAAGCTGGAGGAGAAAAATTTGCGAACCCAGGCGAGAGAGAGATAAAGAGGCATAATATATTTATAATGTATTTCCTCATTTTGCAAACCAAACTAGCCTTATGAATATCGGAGGAAGGAGGTTGGAGAATTTTCCCTTTGTCGTTTTTTTAATAACAATTCAAAAGGCTTCATACTATTAAGAGCAGGCAGACTATCAGGACAAGGAAGGGCAGAGTCAGGAGGATACGGAGAGCCTCCGCTTTGCATATTTGAACATCCGAGTCCCACCATTCCCACTTTAACTCCCCAGTTTAAGGGGGACCGAATGGGAGGAATCATCGAGATACGTTTTTTGCATCAACTCTTCTGAACAAAATTTCCAACCCTATTAAATTTCCCTTATTTTTTCCCAAATGGGTCGAGAGATCGATTAAGCTTAAATTGAACGGAATTGTATGAACGACGCCGATCTTCTTTTTCACTTCGTCAGATCTGAACTTGTTTGTGTTCCATTTGGCACTTGGAAGATTTCATTAAATTTATTTCTAACGAGCCCTCATCCAGATTTGCAATTTAGATCCATGGCCATTTGGGTGACAAGGCGTTTAAAGGGTTGAAACATTAACTATTAAGATTTAGTGCCAACAAGACTCGACTCACTCGACAGCGCATCGACTGTCCAATTTGATTTACACATGTAGTGCAATTCTCATTTATTCTTATCCCCTTTTTAAATCGTCTTATCTTGGTGAGAATGATCGATCGTGTGTGCGATGAGAGTTGATTCGAAACGAATGATTTTTTAATTGGATTTGAATAGCTTGTTCTCAATCTTCAATCAACTCGTGTTATTTCAATTCTAATGTTCAATAATGACTCAATATTTAATTATTGAGGGCGATGGGCTCGAGTTTGAGATATAGTTCGCGATAATTGAAAATTGAATTCCAATGGGCCGATTTTTTGCTTTCAATCTTTGGAATTTGAATTTTGAAATATGGAATGTTCTTCATGTTGTATTTTTTCAGTAAAAAATACTAGCTTAAAGTGGGGAATTTTTACATAGTTGAGAGTATTGATTTCTATAAGAGGAATCTCTCGGAAATGAGATCGTTCGAAGAAGCTGGAGGAATTGAGATTTCCACTCACATCATTTCATTGGATATGAGTTAGAGTATTTTTTGTCACAACAATATGGAATAATGCTTAAAATTGAGGTTTACATTTGCATATGAAGGGAATAGGTAGTTATTTTTTAACAATTTGCAATTCGTCTCACCCAGGTTCATTGGGTGAGTAAGTAATGGACCTCGCCGTGGTGGCTCAAGAGAAGAAGTAGCCTTTTGGATTTAAATATTTCAGGAATTCTATTCCGCTTCTGTGCTCTCCCAAGTTCCTTCGATTCTCAATACAGTTTTCTCGTTAAAATTCCTTTATGATTATCATCACGTTTCTGCACTCCTCGCACTCGTATCCATGAGATCTGGCTATATATTGAAGGGTGTATCGCCCGAGTGAGCTCTCATGTTTCAATAGTCCTTAAGAGGTGTTATGGAACGATGATGTGGATGTCCCATTGCGAGATGGGGTGGAAATTGGAAGTGAGTTTGTCTATGAACCGTATGAAAATATTTCCGTTCATTATTCAAATGAGAGAGGCGAATAAATGGGGGGACGGAGATAAAAAAGATGAGCGGAAAATGACATAGAAGAGACTATTCTTCTTTAAGGGAAATCATTTCATTCAATGGTGATGATATTACGTCCAAAGAGTCGAGATTAGACTCGCGAATGTTTTCTAAATTTAGTTCCTCCATCTCTCTCCTAACAGGATTTATTATCGCAATTATCTCCGAGTTATCTAAATTGTATGTGATATGTAAACACACGTTTCACGTTTTTTGTGTTAGTACTCTAATCATATTGTTCGCCTTTGGTTCGATTCTCTGTTTAGGAGTTTTTATTTGTGTCGTTTTATTTATTTATTTTTAATTAAACTAAAATCGATCGACATTTATAAACTAAAAGTTTTCTGTTTTCGTTGCACTTATAAATTAAATAAATTCATATTACTTTCCTCTTTTTATTCACATTCGATATTGGGAATAATAATTTGAGTAAAATTATGATTATTCTTTTTAGATGTATTATCTAAATGGGTTCATAATTGTTTCATCTACATGAATAATGAATAAGGATTGATAAAAATTGAATAAATAGCTAATTACTAAATGTAAGTAAGACGTTAAATAGGATAAATGATATGGAATGATAAATTCTTCCTGATTTTGATGATAAAATATTTAACATTTTTTACATTTTAATTTTCATTATGTTTAATTTTAATATGATGTACGAAGAAGCTAAAAGAGGAATTCCACTCATCCGCTCGTCGTTTGGAAGCTTAAGAAATTAATATCTTAAGCAGGTTTCGTTGAGAAGACGAGTTTTTGCATTCATAAATCATGCGAAGGAATATAAAACCTGTGGATCCATATAATTTTTAACCAACATTAAAGAATTCCCTTATATCACCCTACCAAAGGAATAACAAACATTATTTGTTAAGCCTTATTTGATAAGACATTTACCTCATTGTACTTCTACGGCGTTAAATAATTCAATGGTTCTTGTTTTAACAGGAGATTCTAGCACAGACGACGACAGCGGTGGGAACGAAGAGGGCGATTTGGACGAAGAGAACTCGAGCACGCCGCCTGAAATTGTCCGGGATCGAAGTTCCGGGAGCCGAGCACCGGCTGCCATTCCAGGACAACAAATTCACATTCATTCAGACAGCAGTTCTACGGGTTCAAATCGAGAAATGCCAATGAGTCGTCCACCGAAATTACCAGAAAGAAATAGGTGAGTCCCTTAAATAGCAACTCAGGCCGAGGGATTGCAAAAGGGGAATGTTCCTTGATTGCATTTTGCTGTTTTATGTTTATTTGCGTTTCCCCCGCACTTCCTCTTCTTTTTTTTTATAAATCTCCGAATTGGTGGAGTTATTGGAGTGCATTTGGAGAATGAGAGGAAGTGAAGAATAATAATGTATGCGACTCTGACCTTTGTCTCTCCTCTGCATTAATTAATCTACTTTAGGAGCCGCGTGGGCTCCCATCCAGTTTATATGATTATATGACTTTAATCGGAGGAGGAGATGAGTGTTCCATGGCAGTTCAACAGCCTCGTAGTGTGGCAAGAGCTGAGAGAGAAATGTATGTGTTGAGGATGACAGGGAAGCCTTTGTAGCTGTGTGGGGGCCGTGTGAGAGATGTAAATGGAATCATGAGGCTCCTTATTTCACAGATCCCCTCCTACGAATGACAACATACTTCACGCTTTAACGCTTCCCTTATTTAAACATATGTGAGGCTGTTCGGGGTTGTAGGACAAGGAGCCAATTTGCAGATTTGAATTCACGCCATTTTCCCTTTTATATTTATTTTAGGGAAGAGTCGTATTATTATTAACTGAAGCTTAAAAACCCACACGAGGAATTGGAATGATTTGAAATGCTGTTTGTTGTATTTAAAGAAGGGGAAAGTGATATGCGTTTCTACGATATGATGCCCTTGTCTGGGCGAGGAAATAGATGGACTTAGAAGTAAAAGATCTTTCATGTCGGAGAGGTAAAAATGAGAGGAATCATTTCTCCGCATCAATATTCTTTCTTCCTCTCTTGAGTAAATAGGGAATATAGGAGAGATTCGTCGGCTCTTGTGAGGATGAAATAAGAGAGAGAATAATATTTGGGAGAGTTGAATGGATGAGGTGTCTTAATCCGGTTGATTGATGTTTCCTTCTCTTTATTTCACATCGAGCCTTCGACCTCCTCGCTCATTTACTGGAGGAATCTCGACGTGGTCTTAAATACCATGATAGTCTCCCTTGCCACATCCTCCGTAGAATGTTTCATTTCCTTGGTTAATCTTTTAAGCTGGTTCCCCATGAAGTTTCGAGTTTAAATCTCTTGTGATTTGCAGGGTGTCAAACGGGACGGCGGCGGCTCCGCTCACATACTCCAACCTCGGGATGTCAGGAGGGAATTTGGGATGGGAGGAGCAGCGGGGGAGCGTACGAGAAGAGCAGCGGAAGCCCTCGACGCCCTCGGAACATCACCAGCACCCACAGCCGCTCCCGCAGCCAGTCCCGTCTGTCCAGCGGAACAGCAGACAAGAAATGACTGACCTTGTGGAGGCTATGCAAAATTTAAGAACATGTAAGGACGTTTGCCCACTTCATTCCTTTATTCTCCTCAGTTGTATTTTGCATTATTGTATGACTACACGCTCGGAGGAGTTACGGACTTGGAAGAAAATAAAGAGAGATAAATAAGAAATGCATGTGGATTCTCTCGGCTCAGTATTGAATAGAGACAATCCATTAAGATAGTTTAAATAATTCATGAGGAGCGAATGGAGCGAAGTTGAGCGAGAGGCGTATAAGCGGATGGCACTTTTGCAAAATCGCTTTTTACATGCTCCTTCTCCTCTTGAGAAAGGAGAGGCTCATAATTAAAAGTAGTATCTTCGACTTTGGCGCATATGTAGGGTATAATAGGAGGAATAGTGGGAGAAAGGAGCTCTTTACTTTTATGCTCCTTCCTAATCCCTCATTGTGTTCAGAAATGAGGAGATGGAAGAAGCGTGTGAGAAAACTTGGCATGGGCTGACTCGTCCTATTTATCTACCTCTCTCGCTGTGCTCCTCCTTTTCAATTCCTGAAAATGACTTGACAGCCGTTTGTATTTGCTCAACTTGTATAAGATGGATGATGATTTGATTTAGTTTAATTTGAAGGTAAATAATACATTCCGAGCGAGAGGATTTTCTCAAAAAGGTCCCAAGGAGTCCGCTTTAGAAATTAATTGAGATGGGAGTTTAGGCCTTTTGAGTGATCTTTCTGGACCGGGCCTCTTGGATTCTCCTCCGGATCTATGATTAGGAAATGGGAGACGAGGGAGGGAGATGATAGGTGACTTTGATTGAAGTTCTCTGTAATGAACTCGCTTTCACATTCGCGAGAGCTCTTTGGTGATTCTCGTTCCGTGGTAGGGCATTTCACAGTCGGCTGCCTCCTTGATGCTCTATAATTGACTCTTTGAATTGGATGTGTCTCGGGGAGAGCGAGTCGGGGGCATGCAAATAAAAATTTCATACACTCCTCCGCGTTTCCTTAGTCAAGGATGAAGCTAGGAGAGGAGGCTGGGATTTATGGGAACCATGCGGCCGCCATTTCACTTCCACTTACCCCCTTTCTAAGAGGGGAAAGGAGGAATTGAGATGACATTTCCCTTCGACTCATTTTACCACATTGGACATGGAGAGAGATATGAGCTATGTATGATCGCGTGGTTGTCTCTTTATATTAGATCATACCTTTTGTTCCATTTCTCCTTCTAAATGAATGAACTTTGATTTTCTCTTGAATGATTTCCCCGTCGTCTTACTCCATTTCTCTCATACATTTCAGATTCTTCGCAAGGGAGTCAACCGCCCGACGTGACGTCAACGGCTCAGTCGAGACAAAGGCTCGCACCTGCCGACCGTGTTAATCGGTTCAATCAGAAGAGAAGCCAATCCTCCGTCGATGAAAGCTCAGGTAAGAAGGAGTCTCCTGGCTTTTTTTTACAACATTACAACCATGTAACAAATGACACGTTTTGGGACACGAAACATTTTCTTATCTTAGCTTTAAGCGGAATCCGCCACAAATACCGGTTCGTCCACCTTTTTCAAAAATAGAGAAAAGAAGTTGATATCGATTTTAAGACCCGAGGTTGGTTGGAGCACGGAAGAGCCTTTTGATTAACTTCTCCCACTCTGACTTGATTAATGTTCTCCTCTCCTCTTATTAACTTCTCTCAACTTTAAGTACAAAACTCGGGCTAATTTTTCCCCACCCTCGAATTCCTCCGATTCCCAGGCTCGCCCTTTACCTTACCATGATATCAAACATGTTTAAGAAGCCAAGCTCTGGAATCCCATGGCATGGCATAATGAAAAGTTTTTCCCTTCTTCTCAATAATTGTATTACATACAACTCACCAGGTAATGGTATGAAGGTGGTGCATGGTGGCGGAAGCGAGAGGGAAATCTAATTTGCGCCCTTTCCACGCGAGAAGCCAAGATGGAATTATTAAGAAGCTTATTACTTGATATATGATAAAAGTTAAGGAGGAGGATTTTAATAATGTCTGGACGGGATTGGAAATCAAGGAGGGAAGAGTGTGTAAGGGGATTGAGGAGAGATTCGGCCATTT
Source organism: Neelides sp. FZ-2019 (assembly GCA_009869795.1). Taxonomy (NCBI): domain Eukaryota; kingdom Metazoa; phylum Arthropoda; class Collembola; order Neelipleona; family Neelidae; genus Neelides; species Neelides sp. FZ-2019. The sequence goes on along the minus strand of VJMY01000452.1, from coordinate 6,836 downwards.
GGGCTCAATTGGAGCGGAGAGAATGGGATTACGAGACATTAATGGAGGGGCGGGAGGGGTTTTGAGGGAGGGGAATTATGGCGATGAAGAGATTGAGAAGTAATGAAATGGTTTCCGGGAGTAATTTGCCCTTTGGTTTACAGGAACGCTGACTGGAACGGGGCGTTGGAAAGTGTCCGCCAAGATTCAACAGCTTCTGAACACCCTCAAGCGCCCCAAGCGCCGTCCGCTTCCTGAATTTTACGAGGATGATGACATTGAGTTGGAAATGGCAGCTAAGCATCGCGATCCAAATGCACCGAAACCCGAGGGGAGCCTCATGAGCCCGGCAATTGGAGAGCAACTTGTGGTTCGTTCATTATATGCAGTTTCATCTCTAGACTCTTAATTACCTTCGTTTCGATTGCCGTTTCAATTATTCCTCCAAAGTTTCCTCGGGTGCTCTCCTCAAATTTGGATTGGAGTCTTCTTAGCTCTATTACATAATGAAATGTAGGAATTGACCAAGAGAATAAAAAGTTTTTCATTTATTTGATGTGTCTATAAAAAGAGGGATAAGGGTGAAGGGGTGCACAAGAAGGACGTGAGGAACTTTGAAGGTCTATGCGAATAAAATTAAGCCGTTTGCGTCATCCTCTTGATGGGATAAAGATGCTTTTTATTCGTTATAGAGTAGAAGCTTCATGGACTCAAAGATTCAAACGGAGTCGAGACATTTGAATGAAAGAAGGGAATTCAATTGAAGATTTTCTCTCCTTTAGATCCCGTCTGGGCTTCCGAGGAATTTGGAGGCAGCTGTACAACGATATGGATCTGCGACTTTCAAAGCCCCGGTCGCCACTGTGCTGGATCCTAATGGGAAGCTGACCATCACTTTATCTTATGGTGAGCTTCTGGGCCGTTCTTTACAAGGAGCATTAGAGGAGTTGACGAGGTTGAGTCTGATCTTGGGCGATGTGATGGGGGGACGTTTGAGGAATTTGTGATTTGATTGTCTTTCTTTTGATAAAATATAGGGAAACTTCTGAGCCGATCGCATAAGATTGCCTACGCCCTCCTGAACAAGACAGGGAAAGGGGAGAGCGTCGTGAAGAGTGGAGACCGGGTCGCCCTAGTCTTCCCCAACAACGACCCAATTAACTTCATCTGTGCTTTCTACGGCTGCCTCTTCGCGGGAGTCGTCCCAGTTCCCATTGAAGTCCCGCTCACGAGACGAGTCAGAGGCTCTCTTATCTCTTACACGGCTCCTAATTGCACTTCTCGCTCGCTCCCTAACATTTAACTACATCCATTACATCTGCCCTAATGTTGGCCTATCAAAGGGCGGAGGAGAGGAACAAGGTTCTTCCATTACTCACAATGAGTCGTGAAGCCCAAATGGGCAAACATGAACTTTTGACTCGCCTCAACGAATTCGCACACACATGGAGTCTCTAGATCTCCTGTGTCATTGGTGAAGATTGGACCTTTATCGTTATGTCATTCTCGTATCTCGTTGGGCATTTGTTTTAAACTTGTTGTCTGCTCGGCAGTTATGGCACATTTCCTACTATGGTTTTTGACCCAATGGCTCGAGTGTGCGAGGGCTTCTTGGATTTTTTCACTTGGTCCCTCAACGTGGCGAGGCGAGAGATGTCAAATGATGAAGAGTAATGGATTGATAAGGATTTTTATAATGAGGGTTGAGAGGTCATGGAGCTCGGGTGTGGAAGTTGATGAACATTTAGTGCGAGATACTGTGGGGTGCAATTGAGAGTTTTTAAATTATTTAGCCTCTTGGAGGCTCATTGGTTGGACTTGTTTTAAATTGAGGTTTTAATGAAGTTTGATGAATTTTAAAGGATGCTGGATCTCAACAAATCGGTTTCCTCCTGGGGAGCTGCAATGTTCAAGTTGCTCTTTGCTCCGAGGCTTGTCTGAAGGGTCTTCCGAAGACGGCAACGGGCGAAGTGGTTGGCTTCAAGGGTTGGCCGAAGCTCTCGTGGTTCGTGACGGAGCACTTGGGGAAGACGCCAAAGGATTGGTCGCCGTCTCAACGAGTCACTGACGACACATCTGCCTACATTGAGGTTCCTATATATTCTCATTTCCTCGTTTCCCTCCAAATGAGAGTGGATTGCGGGGAGTGATTTATGGTGTGAGGAAGTGTGAGGAACTCAAATAAATGCTTTCTCTTTCCCATGCCACGGCAGTACGCGACAGACCGGGATGGGTCTGTGATGGGCGTGACGGTGAACCGGGCCACGATGCTGGCTCACTGTCGGAGCTTAACCACAGCCTGCAACTACACCGAGGGAGAAGTCATGGTCTGTGTCCTGGACTTTAAGAGGGAAGTGGGTCTTTGGCACAGCATCCTCACCTCAGTCTTCAATGGGATGCATGTCATCTTCATACCTTACGCCCTCATGAAAGTCAATCCAGCCTCATGGATGCAAATGATCACGAAATACCGAGGTGGGAATTGAATTTTTTACCCATTTCATCTTACTTTAACAGCTCAGAGCCTCAGACTTCCCTCCCGAGCCGGGTTTATTGAGAATTGTAGGAAACGAGAATTGCTGGCGGAATAAATCAATAGTGTTATATATTAAAACAGACGAGGAAAATAAGTTGAAATTCTCACCTTCTCTCCCTCAACGTCAGACTTTCGTTTCAAAAGTAAATTCGAAGAAGACTGACTATGTAGGAGCTTTTGTTCTCGCGAACATCGAGACTCATAATCAGATTGGAGATTTTCAACTTGAGACACAGTCTGTTTTGTAATATTTGATTAAATATGAAAAGTTGAGGGGATTTTCTACTTTTTCTTCTACTTATAATTCTCTTTTGCATGAGAGCAAACAAATGAATTTCCTTCCAATTAAAACTTTTAAAACTTACATATTATATTGAGTTTTCTCATTTGATCAAAGTTTTATTCTTCAGATTCTAATGGGCCTCTGATTCTGTTTGCTTTGAATTAACCCATTATGTACAGAGGAGCCGATTAGAATGTGGAGTGAGAGAAAGGAATGTGTAGAGAGAGAGATAAGCGAAGAACGACATGATTCGCCTCCGAGTCTCAATTAGCTTAATGAGGAGCAATTAGTTCGGGGACTCAAGTTTTGAGTATAGGGGTGAGAGATATTGTGGAGGGAAATAGGCTTAATTTTAATAACGGTTCATTGCAGCGAGCATCGCGGTCGTCAAGTCCCGGGATCTCCATTGGGGGCTGTTGGCCACGAGGGACCATCGGGACATTAGCCTCGCTTCCCTCAGGCTCCTTCTCGTCTCTGACGGGGCCAACCCGTGGTCACTCTCCTCTTGTGACCAATTCCTTTCTGTTTTCCAAAATAAAGGCCTACGGCCCGACGCGATCTGCCCGTGTGCCTCGTCATCTGAAGTTCTCACCGTGTCACTCAGAAGGTTCGTTGAGTCCCTTTTAACTATTTTATTATATTAAATACTCCTTCTCATCAAATGCTTTATTGTGCTAGTATAAATGAAACCATTAACTTTCTCTATCATTCAATGAATATGAAATGAAGACGAGGGCGGAATGTAAAATGGCTTTATTAGGAATACTCGAGGCCTGAGGAATTATTTTATTGAGTAGAGGAGAAAGGAAGTGGAGGGTAAATAGGGCGTAAGGAGGTTGAATTGAAAAGGAGGAAAAATGAGAACCTTCTCAGGCCCTTCTTTATGGAAAGAAATAAAGCCTGATTTATAAAGGGGTTTCGATGAGTTCAGCTTCCTTTTGTTAATGGGAACATCTTTTCGGAGTCTTGAGAGAAGATGAGCCATTGAGACTCTTAAAGAGAGTCGAGAGTCTATGCCTGGAGAGTCAATTGGATGGGAGGAACTATGGGGGTAATCGATAGGGGAGTTCGTTCCGGAGGACTTGAATTTGATGGAAGGAATTAAAATCAATCATGGTTGATTAAACATAATGGATGATGATTCGATGTAGGCCGGGGCGTGCTGGAGTGAATGCGACGGGTCGCGGGGTGCTGTCGATGCAAGGGTTGAGCTACGGAGTCGTCCGGGTCGACCAGGAAAACTCTCTCACCTCACTTACTCTCCAAGATTGCGGACAAGTGATGCCTGGAGGTATATTATTCATGGATGCGAAATTGAACACTTCCTTATTTTCCCATCTTATCCCATCTTTGTGAATTTGTGATTTATGAGGAGAGATCTGGATGTTTAACGCACCCTCTTTTCTCGTCAACAGCTGTGATAGTCGTGATCCGGATGGACGACCAGCCGTTCCTGTGTAAGACGGATGAAGTGGGAGAAATTTGCATCGCGAGCTCCGCTACTGGATCCCACTATTGGGGCTTGCAAGGGCTGACGAACCATACCTTCAAAGTCCAGCCACTCCAGGCAGACGGGACTGTCATCAGTGAAGCTGAGTATGTTCGATCTGGCCTTCTTGGATTCCTCGGTCCTGTAAGCAATATTTGATAATTTCTCTTCCTTTACTCTTTTCCTTGAAAATCTGTATGATAAATGAGATTTGAGAGCGTATGAACTCGCGGGTTGATTAGATTACCTTCTATCTGTGTAGTTGTATTAAATAAGGAATTTAATTTCGCTTAAAAAAGGAACTTCCCCTTATGCAAAGAGTTCATTAGGGCCTTTGCTCTGGCTGAGAAGGAAAGTAAGGGAGGGCAAATGAGATTTTTATTCTGTTTCGCCTTTCCTCCTTGTGGAGAATGAGAGAGTTAAGCAAGATTCATTAATTCGATTTCACATCGTTTCTTCTTGGTAAACGTAAAATGTTGAGTTTTTGGTTTTGTTTTTCCAGGGCGGACTTGTGTTCGTTTGTGGGTCGAGGAATGGGCTGATGAGTGTGAGTGGGAGGAAGCACAATGCAGATGACATCATTGCAACCGTCCTTGCCGTCGAGCCCATGAAGTTCATTTATCGAGGGAGAATTGCCGTCTTCAGCGTTAAAGTTCTGCGAGATGAGCGGATCTGTGTGATTGCGGAACAACGGCCAGATTGCAGCGAGGAAGAAGTAAAATGTTTTCCCTTCTCCATTCTTATAAATAGACTTATTTCTCTCTGTTGAGAAGAGGATTGTAATTCTCTTTGTGAGTCCCTCTTGTACAGAATTTCTCCATTATATTGCATTTTCATGAATATTCAGAGTTTTCCCGGAGTTTGGAAGCGTCCGAGTTTAGATGGGATTTATTAGTTTCCAACATGAGTGTAAGTCTAACGGGCTTGGAATTATTTAGAGCTTTCAGTGGATGTCACGGGTTCTCCAAGCCGTGGACTCAATTCATCAAGTCGGAATTTACTGTCTGGTCCTGGTGAATCCCAATTGCTTACCTAAGACTCCTCTCGGCGGAATTCACTTGTCCGAGACGAAACGGCGTTTCTTGGAAGGAGCACTTCATCCGGCCAACGTCCTCATGTGTCCTCACACTTGTGTGACCAATTTGCCCAAGCCGCGGGAAGTCCACTCGGACATTGGCCCGGCCTCGGTCATGGTGGGGAATATTGTGCAAGGAAATCGGCTCGCGTCTGCTCAAGGCAGAGACCTTGGAGTCGTCGACGAAGAATCTGACACGGCGAAGAAGGTAATTTATTTACTTTCCCGTTCTATGAAGTTTCATATATTCAATTTTCCTTCCTTTCTTTCTACCCTGGCATGTTTAATGGGAGGCTTTCCTGGGTTTATCGATCCCGCGTGTCAAGCCTCTTACAGACTATAATAGACAGTGACAAGATTATTAAATATTATCCTTTCTCTGTTTAGTATCAATTCATATCGGAGATTCTCAAGTGGCGGTCGACTTCCACCTCAGACCATGTCATTTTCACTCTTCTCAACTCCAAAGGAACGGTTACAACGACGTTGACGTGCTCACAGCTGCATAAGAGAGCCGAGCGAGTGGCGTGTCTTCTTCTCGAAAGGGCCAAAATCAACACTGGAGATCATGTAGTCCCTCGTTTACCCGCCTGGCCTCGACCTCATCGCGGCCTTTTATGGATGTCTCTATGCAGGTTGGTTGGGGATTTGAGTTATTTATTCCTCATAATCGAGTTTGAGGATGAAAGAGTAGTTGAATCAATTACTTGATTAATTAATTAATTTTTCAGGAGCTGTTCCTGTCACGGTCCGACCACCGCATCCTCAAAACCTGCAAACGACTCTTCCGACAGTTAGAATGATTGCCGAAGTGAGCAAATCAGCTCTCATCCTCTCCACGCAGAATGTTATCAAACTCTTGAAGTCAAAGGTAATAAAAAGCTCGGGAAGAATCCCTGGAATCCCCATTAAACCCAAGTTGGAAGAAAGACTTGAAGGTTTATGCGAACAATTTGTTCCGTGATGTTCACAGGAGGCGAGCAACGTCGTGGACATCAAATCCTGGCCGCTTACACTCGATACTGACGATTTGCCCAAGAGGAAATTGCCAAACCTTTACCGAGCACCTACGGCCGAAATGATTGCATACCTCGACTTCAGGTTTCTAATAATACAAAAGCCATGGAACAATTTGTCATGGGGGTTTCTCCTGGCTAATGCCCGTCTCAACTTTTCCCTTTTATTGAAATTTTTTAGTGTGTCGACGACGGGGATGTTGGCGGGCATCAAGATGTCTCATTCCGCAGTCACTTCGCTCTGTCGGTCGATGAAGCTGGCCTGTGAACTGTATCCCTCTCGGCACGTGGCTCTTTGCCTGGATCCTTACTGCGGCCTTGGATTCGCCCTTTGGTGTCTGAGCAGGTGGAGAAGGGCGTTGCTTTATTACATGCCATCTCACTCAACCTGCCCGGAGTAATGGACGTTAACTAATTGAGACTAATGGTTCTATTTTACAGTGTGTACTCGGGCCATC